>JBBPTZ010000031.1:0-87162 GCA_038094315.1 Phylloporus cf. tubipes
GTCGTTATCCACCTCTCCGCGTTCGAGACAGCCTTGTGAGCTACGGATGGACGGCATCATTCGCTTCCTCCGCGTCACGTCCCCGACATACCTTCCGTTTCTGACCAACGTCCGCACTCGAGTGTGCCTATTTCCGGCTTTGTGTGTGTCGGTACTTTAGACACCCAAGTAGTGTGTGCATGTCTATCATAACGACGAAGAACTATCGGAAGGACCACTTGCCCTGGGTGGTGGCCCGTATACCCTTCCTCACGTGACGCGTTAGAATAATCACGTGGCGGACGCGAAGCTCAGTGGGAAGCTGCAAGTATTTTCTCTCTACGCTCCCACGCTAATCGAGGTTCCAGGTTCTCTGGGTGCATATCAACATTGCCAACAAATGAGCGAAGAACTTAAGAGGTGTGTAGAACTAGCCCAGCTGACTGAAAACCACCTTGTGCTCCATCGATTATGTAAGGTGTATATTTTCACGCCAAGTCTGGTGGCTTGCAACAGATCCGACTTATAGTCCGCAGCTATTGCTGCTCCCTCAATCTTTAGATTTCGTGGTATCATAAGACTTGCCTTTCACCTGTTTGCGTTACCTTACATTGTGCTGGTGCTAGTGCCATGATTTGAAGGAAGAAGAAAAGAAAAGAAAAACACAAGGGATTGTCGTTAATCGTTATCCGTCACTAAGCGAAAAGGCAAACATAGTAGAGAAGGAAAGGTCAATGTGCGGTAGTGTGCGTTGCAGATAGGGTTGTACTAGTTTATTGCGTGCAGAGAAATGATTGGCGAAGAAGAAAAAAGGGAAACAGAAATCCAATGAGCGTCAACATTAATTGAGATTCACGCGTACTCTGCCGTTATCGGGTGGTTTCGACGAGGGTTCAGAAGCACCTAGGTGACGAGTGAGTTTATTCCGGAAGCGCCCAGGACGCGCCAGCTCTTTGCTTTGATTTGTCCCATTGGTCGGAAGCTCATGAGATCGAGTATGCGTGAGGCGTGTATCATTCACTAATTCCTCTGCACCCCTACCCGGCCGGGAGAGCGATAGAAGACGACGTAGACCCGACCCACCACCTCGTACCCTCGTACCCATGCCATCTTTGGCGTCAATGACGACGATACTCTTGGCCGCCGTGGACATAGGTGCCTTCCCGTCTACATGCGATACCTTGCGAGCACGATCCTGGTTCGGCATGGTGGGGCTTGTGAGGGGGGAAGACGAGTGACCATTAGCGTGATCTTTGCCTTCCACATTGACTAGGACCCAACCGTTACCACTGCCACTGCGACTTCCCGTTTTCGTCGGCGAGGCTGGGGCGCTAGAACTTCCCCTTGACTTCCCTAGGCTATCTCTCGATGGGATGGGTATAGGCGGAGGTGGTGAGCGAGGCGAAATCATCCCTATCATTCCAGCCTCGCTCTTGCGCACAGCCCCGTCGCGCACAAGTTCAGGCGAAGCAACGCGTACATCAACATCGTGAAGAGATCTGTCGGGATGCCTGCCGTGTTCAGGGCGAATAGTACCCTCGTCCGTTTTCGAAGAATCATTGGTTCCGGATTCTTCCTCCTCCGGAGTCGACCAACTCCCAGGGAGCACGGGGGGGCGCAACGCTGGATGAGGTCGGGGTTCCTCGGTAAACACCTCCTGCTCCTCCTCGATATTCTCGATACCTTCTGGCTTACCCAATCCCGTCCATCTGATGGGAACATCGCAAGACGCCGCGGTGTCCACAGAACTGGAAGAAAATGCCGAATCTCGTATGCGGAACATTCCTGGGCTGAGAAGTGTTGAGTTGTCTCCTAACGCAAAGTCCTGTAGCCGAGGTATACCCATTGGGGATCCACTTGGCGGCGGTGAGGGAGTACGAGGATTGCGTGGATGAGAGGCGAGCAATGGAGGGGTTTTCGAACGTGTTGAGACCGGACGCATAGCGCTGACTCGACGGTGTGGAGATGGAGACCTCGACCCGTTGTTCGTGTGCCGTTCTGAAGGCGAAAAGGGGGCTTCTCCATCATCACATTTGGGCTCCGGGGGTTCACCAATGTTTGACGGGCAGACGGGTTTAGAAATAAATCTGTTTCGATTGACCGTTCCGATCCCGGTCATATTCTCGCAACTACTCGGCACCACACTAGGCAGGGAAGCACGATAGCGGTCACGTTCGTCATCATCGTGAGCGTCGAAGTCCACGGAGACGGGGATCTGGGCTCTTGGGGCGGGTTTACGCATGCCAATTCCAGGAACTGCGTGTGGTGACGAAAGTGGTGACGGTGCTGGAAACGATGTTGGAAAGGCATTGCCCTCGGTGGTTGCTCGGATATGTGAGGTAGATGGGCCGTGTGAGGAAGGTAGTAAATGCTGGGGAGCCGTTGCGACCCGCCTGTGCAACGACGTTGGAATAACTCCTAGATCGGAGTTGTATCCCGGTTCGGGGGTGGACGCTCTATTAGATCGCCGAATGTCCAACATAGACCCAGACTGGCTAACTGGCGACTCTGGCCAGTTCTGATCGTACGGATCAGGAGACCCAGGCCCAACGAACACCCAAAAATCTTTCATTCTTGAATGCCCGCATATAGAAAGAGAGGTGACCATTGTGCAGGCGTGACCATCGAGAGAAGTCAGGAGAGAAAGGATTTGATGGAGCGAATCGGTTGCAAACGTGTCCTCGTTGAACCCTGACAGAGTTGAGTTGGTAGCAGGCACACGACAAATATGTTTTGTA
Organism: Phylloporus cf. tubipes; assembly: GCA_038094315.1. Lineage (NCBI taxonomy): Eukaryota > Fungi > Basidiomycota > Agaricomycetes > Boletales > Boletaceae > Phylloporus > Phylloporus cf. tubipes. The sequence goes on from JBBPTZ010000031.1 coordinate 2,718, forward strand.
CACACAACTGTATCCCTTGAGCTTGAACTCGTATGCTGCGTCCCCAACCTTTTTCTCTGATACCACTCCTCTTGGCCAAGAACCACGAACTGCCTGCAGAATGGCCGGAGTAGAATTCAAAGGGGGATATATGACACGCATGACAGTGCTGGAGATGAAAGATATTGCAAAAGGTGTCTTCTTCTCATGCTTACCACCAGTTCCATGAGACAGATTGCTCCCAGAGCCGGCAGGGATTGGAGAATGAGGTGGAATTGGCAATGACGGAGTAGATAGACGAGAGAAAGAAATTGCCAAACGATCATCGCGTTCGCGACCATAGTCGATGGTAGAGAGAATGGTATAACTATGCCTATAAATAACGGCAAGGATGTCGAGGAGAATGCGCTCCGTACGTGCGCTCTTTGGAGAAGCCCAAGGTTTGCCGTGAAGTTGAAACTCGCACAGCTTTTGGGTCGTGTCCTCGCGGCATGCGGCGTTGAGATAGAAGTGGTCAAAGAGACGGCGTAGGTCTGCGATGACCTCGAGCGAAAAAGAGTAAAGCCTAATGAAGCTTGAACCGGAAATAGCCAGTAAAGAGAAATCCGAGGTTGTCCGCTGGTCACGAATGAATTCCTTCCTGGGAACGAAGCCAGAATCCGTCAAGCTTGAGACTGGCTGCATATTAGCGACGGTCGGCCAGGATGGGGAGTAAATGGCAGGGCGAAACAGCCAGGATGTAAATCCCAACCAAAAGTCTGAGCGGGATGGTAAACGCCAGGTAAACGGGTGGCCCGAGTTGAATCAAAAGTGGAAAGAGGTAAGAATGAAACTTACGAGAAAACGTGCAAGACACGCCAATCGGTGAATAAAACTTTCGAATTTGTTCACCCGGGCTAAGTTAAGCAGTTAGTAGCGGCCAGGTGAGGCGATGACAGGATAAAGATGGGTTCTGGGTGCTGCGGAGAGGGTACTGCAGGGGAGTATGTCCGTCGCTCCAAAGGCTGCGGGCACACGGTCGGGTGGCTCTGGTTCGCTGACTCGCCCTCGCACCAAATTCAGGGTGACATCACAAACCAGAAACGCGTGTCCGTGGTGGCGGTGCGATCCAGCCGGATCACCGCCTGGGGGTCCAGGAACCAGGACCACGAAAACCTGGAGTGTGTCTCGCCGTAGAAATCGTGGATTCAGACCTCGACGCAATGTGTGACTGTGTTTCCGGAGTCAATCCCGTTCTGCTAACTACTTGAGTTGTTCTTTCCCTTCAACCGTTCGCCTCTAGAACGAACTTGGTACTCTCCCCTGCATGGAACGCCCGACAAACTCAAACGCTTTGACATCACCGATTATCCATCCATCTCCGGCTGCCTTTTCCTCCGAAGGCGGCACGGTAGATCGTGACTTTACTAATACCAATTATGTAACGCAGAGAGGTCATCGAAGAGCCTCTCAACCCGACAATTTGAAGACGAGCCGACTCTGTCAATATTTCGTTGACCGATCTGCCGATTTCCTAGACTAGCGTCTGTGCAATCATTGGAACGCAGTGTTCACGCCCTCGTTATCAAACCGGCAACCCAACCTCTTTCTCACCACAACCGGCTCATTGAAACCACTCGGAAGTACGATGATATGCTTCGTTGAGCACCACAGTTTAATGATCTAATCGATGCTCAGAGAGTTCGAGTTTAAGTTCTTTAGTGCATGAATGAGCCAACTTAAGAATTAGCTCGGCAACCTCCAAAGCGTGGTTGATAGATATCAGGTCAATGGGTATTACCTAGATACGGTTTTTAATCCGCTCTCTTTCAAGCTATGATCTTATTTCTTGTTGGGTCTTGCAGGACAAGGCCGTACCGGCACACATCGTTGTGAGTGCTACTACCACTGCTGTAGCTACAAGCGAGCTGCGTATCCCGGATGGGGGACACTATCAGACTCTTTGTCGACTGGTAACCTTCTACCTGCTGGAAACACAAAGGGAACGCAGTGTACACCGCGACCTTGGACTGCACGTCTAAAAGCAGTTGTTTATTGGTACTACTTGGGAGAAAAGGTGAGTATCATTATCCCCCATTATTCTCTAATACTGTACGTCCATTATATACAGGGGGATAATTGTGTCAACTAGGCTCACCATGGCTAGGATGTCACCGTGGACGACACAGGGAAAATTTCATTCTAGTACGCTGCACCAGGACTCCATGTCGTAGCGCTGGTTCATAAATGGCTAGTATCAGGTGTTCCATTTGCCTGATCAGCCAGCATGTGTCCATGGCATATAGTCACGCGCACCATATGCGTTACCTCGTAGACATCCAGTAATCGACCTTGCCCTCGTACTTCGTAGTCATCCCAACAGAGTTCAGTCCAGTTCTTTCGTGCTCACTCACCTCGGTGATTCTACCGTTGGCCACGGCATACACTTTATAGAGCTATTGGAAGCCACATGCGTGGCAATTTCAAGGTCATCGATTTCGACCAACTTGAACGACTTTCCATTCCCATGTAAACTACTATCACAATGGATTTGAGTTCACTGTAGTTGAAGCCGCTCACGGGATATTTGAGACATGGTGGTCTCTGGACGGTCGCGAGACAGCGAGGTAAAGGTACTGGGAGAGCAACCCAAAAAAATCGCCTAGAGACACAACCTAACCCTTGGGTTCGCGGATAAGGTATTGTAAAAACACTGTTCAATTGGGTAGGAGATGCGAGGGATGCTGCAACATTGACGAGATGGAATGTGTGACAAGTGCGCGGAAAGCTAAATTAAAGTAGGCACAGGGAAGTTTGTACTGTTGGTCAAGGCCCGGGGCCAAACCGACGCAAGAAACCATACGCAACGGGCCAAACGGTCGACAATGTTTGAAATACGAACGGGATGATAATGTGAAGAATAATATAGAACGAATGCGATTGACGGTGAATGGGGACAATGTCGACCTCGTCACGTGGGGAATATTGCAAGTGCTTTTAAGAGAAAGCGAGTGATGTGGCGGACGATGTATGCATAGCGTAACAGGAATCGGAATGAGTGGGAGTGATTGCACGGTTTGGCAGAGTCGACACAACGTGAAGGCGATTGTTTGCAGAGGAAAGCGGGAGAAGCCACTGACGAAAGGTTCCGTCATGCATCAAGTGGTTTGGCACAGCTAGACGCGTTGACTTGCCATCCTCCCAGGTAGCCTGTCGATGAACATGGTGGAATCGAGATGGAAGGAAGAAACTTGCAAAGGAAGGGTTATGCATGGATGATGGGTGATAGAAACAGTGCACAAGTAGCTGAGCGTGTGGGTGGTATTACATTTTGAGACTGGTGGAAGAATGCGGCACTATGCGACGGCAGCCACTCGAGGTGAGCCGTTAAGGTTGTGGAGTGCGGGGCGACTATAGGCGACAAACTCATGGGGAAGGTAGTGCTCTGGGGGTGCTTCGATACGTTGTTTATTAATGGAGAGCTCGAACGTAGTAGGAAGGTTCTCCTTATCATCTTCGGACAGGAATGAGCTCGAAAATGGATCTGAGGAGAACGATGAAGGGCTCGTAGGCGTCAAAGGGAAGTCGTCCGAGATGTCAGATATAGTTGTGGTGGCACTCATAGGGGTACTTGTGCCAGACATCAATGCGGAACGCATTGGTGTCGTGGGGAAAGAGACAATCTGCTGTCGATCGTAACGACCACCTTGAAGATAGTATTGAACAACGAAAGTCGCAGCCTTCGAGTAGAACGCATAGGAGTATTTCTTCACCAGGGTCTCGGAGAGATCATTGACACGCTTGGAAAGGCGATTATCCAAGAGCTCGACGATTTCCTGACATTCCTCTGTCTCTTCAAAAAGACGTCGAGACTTGCCACAGAGAAATCGCGCAAGCGTCAAAGCGCCGGATGCTATGGATGAAGGAGGATACTTGATGAATTCGCGATAGAAAAGTGTGATCTCCATAAGAAAACGCGCGACATGTTGGACCTTCTCTTCCTCGACGAATGGATCGCAACACATCAGACGAAGCCAGGCCTCCGCTGTGGGATGGCCAAGAGTCCATTGAATCGTCGCAAGTACGTGACCCTCCATTTGGATGAAGGCCGACTCATCATATGTTTCTCGACATATTTGCGCGAGCTCTTGAACTGTAGGTACGCGATCCTTTGCGTCTTCAAACTTGGCCGCGATCCACAATGCTGCACACCCAACGAGCTGATAGTGTTTGATATACACGATTCGCCGAGACACATAGCGGTCGACTATATTGAGAGTGAGATAGAGGGTTTCCGGGCGAAGGCGAAACGCAAAATGGATTTCGACAAGAAAGTCGACCAGACAAGGACGCATATGCCACCGTATTTCAGGTTGTTGGTCCATGGACTGCGCAGATGACATCGTATACCTCTATTTGTTTCAAGGAAATCAACATCAATCATGGCAAAATCCACACGGAACTCACCTCCATTTCGTGCATATAGTACCGGATATCGTCGCGGTACTCTTCCTCCAGAAGGACACCTTGTCGTCGGAGAGCAGCAATTTGCGCATCGCGGTGACGTTGTTGAAGCAAAGCCGTCTTGGAGTATGGTGATTTGGCAAGTTGTCCGCCCGGAGTCTTGTGCATTTTGAAGACGCCTGCCGGAGATGGACGCTTCTTCGGGTATGCGACTTTTCGAGAGCCCCGATAAGAAGAGATTGAAAGATCTTTCATGTCTGAGTTGATGGGATTGATGTATGTTGGCTGGGAAGAATGATTGACCAACGAGGCGCTGGAGATGATGAAACCATTAGCACACGCTGGAAAAAGAAGAGACAGGGCCATAAATAAGTAGTGCCTGGATGGGGCATGCAAGGGACACCGATCACTGTTCGGACAAAGTCCTCGCTACCTCCAAAGAAACAGGTCACAGCGCGGTAGAGGTCAGAACATAGGATCCAGAATCTCGGATTGATGGAGACCAATATGAAGCATGCCACATGACGGAGAAGGATACTGTCATGTAATACTCACTGCGGGCAAGACGACAATCATGCAACGACGACGAACGCACTTTTGTGGACGACGTCAAATGTGATGGGCGGGCGGGTGTGGCGTACACTGAAGACTGGGTGAAATGAATCGTGGTCAGCGTGGAGGGTCGTAAGTACAAGGAGGGGATGTGGAAGCGAAAGACAAAGGACGGTTTTCGACGTTGTGAGCAACGACGAGGAGTAACAAGTCTTCTGAAACGAAGACTTGGATAGAGAAGAGAGGAAGGGACAGCTTGAAATGAATATAAGAGCACAGCAACAACGGCACTGGCTAGCAAATTCACAAAAGGAAAGGAGAAAAAGAAAAAGAAAAATGGTAATACTTCAGACATGTCCATAAAGGGGAAAAATAGAAAATAAAAAAAGAGTGGGAAAAGGGACCCCCAAAGATGGAAGTCAACGCTCTGTCACAACATGACGAGAGCGAAACAGCTCATCCGAGACCGGCCGTCTGAGAACTTCGGTTGTTATCGCTACACCCCGCCCTTGCGGCATTTCACAAAATATTGATGGACTGGTTCGGTGGTGTCGGGCTGATTACCAGGTGCCAAACAAATGGGTGGGAACTACTTGCAGCCCCACTGGAGCCGTGCGCTCAAGACACGTGGAAACGAAAGGGTGTATCCCACGGCCCACGTTTTGCGACGTCGAAAGCAAAATGACGTATTTGCCAACTCACGGTGGAACTCCAAAGCTGCAAGACGGTCCTGTACTCTTGATGTCTGCCAGTCACGAACCCATGAGTCGACCAAGGACGATTGGCAGGCAGAACGCGCTCACATAGTATTGAAGAATGCTGTGAACCAGTTCGACATTACCATTCAAACATGCAGACGACTTCAACTCACCTACGAGAGGCAACCACCTTCCGGACACCTTGTGTGATTAATAGAAAGAATTAGAGGGATTGCTGGTAGGGGCGAAGTGAAGCGAAGGACAGTGTAAAAGAAAGACTGGGGAGTGGGGACCTAGAGTGGATGCAGCGCGGCAACGACGACAAGGAAAAGCGTCTCGAAGTGAATCGAGCGTGTATTGTATCACGAGTAACAAGTGCACTTGCAGCGACTTTGTACCCGTAAAAGTAGTTGGCGTCGAGCAGGAAGCGGATGGAGGTTAGCTAGAGAATCAGAGACGAGGTTTTACTCCCCGCAATGCGTGAAAAGCGTGTAACCGCTTATCCATTTGTCCTTCCAAGCGGGCATGCGGCGTGTATTACTTACTTCGTCCTCGGTGATATTTGAGCCCTTCATTCTGATTTGGCAGGCCAACTCCAGTCGGATATTTGGTATCTTCCTCTCGCACCAAGGGGTCGTTTTCTTAGTAGTAAACACACTTACAAGGGCCACGGACTGGGGCTCTACAATTTCCTATACTCTGGCACTGTGCCGAGCATGTCTGTGGAATTCGTCGGTTCCTGCCAGCGTTTCTTCCGCTCCCACGGTGCCGCACCTCCCATCAGTCACTTCTTATCAGGGCGCTCATCGTATATAGCTTCACACATCATTCAATCGAGGGTACAGCCTGCGTTCCTATCGGATTCCCAAATTCTGATATAGTGTTGCGTTTAACTGCCTATCCGGTGTCAGGCAGACCGCTCATCTCGCAATGCGGCGCCATGTGCCCTGTCGAGGACCGAGTACATATGTAAGGCCAAGCCTACATGCTGCCGACCACAGGTAATGGCAACATGCCTGAACCGGCAGCAACTCATCCTGAATGATCCGCCTTTTCGACGACGACACTCAAACTCCACGACTCGTAGATTGGAGAGCACCCCACGTTTTGCAGGTTGCTATGGAAGAATAGAAGTCTTCCTCCGTGGTGAATTCTCTGCGACCTGAGACTCCCGGTTGGATTTTGCCAAGTGTGACCTTCCAATTGCGCAATACTACTGGTCTGCAATGCACATCGAGGCTCTCTGCTGACCGTCGGTAGCCGACTTTCACATGCCGCTCTCGGGGATAGTTCCAAGGAACTGTGTGCGCGGTCATTATGTCCTAAGCTCATATTCATAGTGAAACAGTAGAACGGACGGTATGAAGCTATGTATCAATAAGAAACGGAGGCAGTCCGCAGAGAGGAATGCAGACGAAGGGGGGAAACGAAATCAGATAGTTACCGGGCGACGTAGTATATTTAGCATCTAGCTCAGTCTCTGCGTGTTCCGTTCATGAGTAGAGCCATGAGATCATGGGCAGGCTGGTTAGGACCTCCGCTACTGAATCCTTGCTGAAGGTGCAGTGGGAGTATAGGGATTTGCTGCTGTTGGTGTTGCCTCAATGCAATATGAGGTGGTTGGACCTGAGGGCCTTGTTGTCCGAATCCTCCCCCAGGCCCGCGGTGTCCACCACCATGTATGCTATTAGCCCCTGCGAGGCCCAACAACTGTGCCTGGCTAGATCCGAGATTACTTGGATGAACAAGTCCTTGTAGAGCGCTGGGACCCAACGCCCCCTGTAGTTGATGTGCGGCGGGGTGAGGACCGCGAATCTGAGGACCACCATTAAAGCTTAGCGAAGGTTGTTGGAAGTTGTTGAAAGGAGGTTGAGGCACGTTTCCATGTACTGTCCCATGGAGAACCCCATTCGTCATCCCAACAGATGCATTGACAAACTGATTGGGTTCATGGGGGGGTCGTCCACCTAGATTAGCAAGGCCAGGTGGTAAACGTTGCACTGACGCAAGGTGATTGGGAGACGGTGCACCACGGAACTGAGCTGCCTGCATCGAGATAGGTCCATTCCGCCCGATGTTGCCATGCATATGGGCCGAAGGTACTGCGCCTTGATACATTTGGGTTGGGCCACGTTGCCCGTTGTTGAATTGTATGGGTTCGTCAGGAAAATCAGAGAACATTGCGCCGCTCTGTCGACTGCGAGGTGGCGGAACAGACCGAAGGCCAGGCACCATGCCATCTGGAACGAAGGTTCTGTCATCATAGAGAGAGTCCATTCGACCTGGGCCAAGTAAATGGGGATGGCTCTGTGCATTTTGTAAGGCAAGCAGATTGTTCGAGGGAGAACTATATCCTATATCTCGACTGACTTCTGGGGCAATCCCATGTCTTTGAGCCTGAATATGTATGAAGGTATGAAACATGCTTTGAGGGGGTCAGATCACCCTCACCTGTGCAGAGTTGTTCAGCATTGCAAAAATGTCTTCCATTGTTCTGGTTTCGGGGTTATGGGGAGAATGTAGGCCAGAAAGGTCCGATTTCTGAGGGGTAGGTTGCGACAACCCTGGTGAACTTATCGGACCCTTCACAAACGGAGCCGGTTGACCATCTCTGCTCTTCCCATCGAAAAATTTTGCGAATCGACTGCCTTTCGCTGCGGCAATACCCGAACTGACAGATTCAGATGACTGCGTTGTGTGGCTATTCGAAAGGCCCCCTCCAAGGTCAGAAGCCAGTATGTGGTCTGCGGGAAAACTGGTGCGATCACCAGCCAACGGCAGAGATCCACGATGCATCGCTTCAGATGTAGGCATATTTGGGATAGCAAGCGTATCTTTTTGCTCGTCGAACGGGGAAAATCCATTAGTCGCTCGCAAAGTCTCGGCAACGGCAGTGAGGTGTGGGGAGGGCTCTATCGATTGAGTGACCCCGGCACCAACAGAAGCATTTATGCCAACATTGCTGTTCTTGTGGACAAACGATGCTGGGCCTTGGGAGGACGCAGGACGGACAGACGAAGGAGCTGCATTCTGTGGGTTACGGGAACCCAACGCAAGAAGTCGAGATCCACCAGGGGGATTAGACTGAGGGGTTTGGTTCGCGGGTGTCACCACGTCAACAGGCTTGACCATTGCGGACGGGTCGGATGAAAGTGTAGTCGTGAATAGTCGTGAACTCTGTGGGGTTAATTTGTCAGAGAGTTCGGGTTCCTGACCATTGAGAATCGATGGTGTGCTGGCTTGTTGGGAAAAGGTGGGCGCAATCGGCGTTGGCGCATCAACGGTCATACCAGTGATGATAGTGGATTCACGCTGATCACCAAGCGGGGAGACATGGGAAAGACCGTCGCTGGACGCAGGGGTAAGAGGCAAGTTTGCGCTGACTTCTAGCGACGGATGAACTGCTGTCACAATAAATGTGAACGAATTCGCGTGCATTTGCATTTATCAGCGCACCTTGCGAACCATCACCGTGGAGACTTGCAGGGGCATTCTGAATGGGGAGAGGCGGTACGGGTGAGTCTGATTTCTTCTTCTCTTCTTCTCTTTTCATCATCAACCGAAAGAGCTGGATCTCGTCTAGTTGATTTTCTGGGGCCTGACTAGGGGATGAAGATTGAATCTGCGATACCGTGATACTGGCGACTGGCGAGGTGGACTTGTCTTTCTGCTGCATTTCCTTCCTAAACGCCTGAATACCATCCAGTTCTCCGCCAGAACGGTAGCCACCAATAACTCCACCACTGCCACTGCTTGGGATGTAAGTGTCCATCCAAGCAGGCTCTTTCTCGCGTTCGCGTTCTCTGCGATCATCACGGTCTTTACCATCTTCGCCAAGCTTCCTATCTTTGCCATTCGATCTCTTTCCCCGACTGTCCCGATCATCTCCAGCAGCCCAGCGTTTGTCGGAACGGTCGCCTACATCCCAGGTGGGTCGGTCACGGCGGTCGCGAGTTTCTCTTTCGCGCCTTGCAGCCATACGTTCATCTCTCCTCCCGTCGTCTCTCCATCGCCTGGGGTCTTCAAGCTCGGAGTCCCGTTCAATATCCCTGTCGCGGTCGTCTCTGTCCCTTCGATAACTGTATCCATCGTCACGGTCCGTTCGCCGATCCTCTTTGTCACGCCTAGAAGGGGATCCCTCGCGGTGTGAGCGGGAGGAATCTCGCACTCTGGAACGTGGTCGTTCGCGATCGTCACGGTCCCTACGACCATTCTCTGGCCCTGGATGAAAACGTGAGTGCGTGGTCAAGAACGACATTATAACACATACGGTCTCTGCCTGTTCGGGGTTGGTCCGTGCCTGCCACGGTGAAACCGGTCACACTTGGGGCATACAGTAATCGTTTGATGAAACACACCTCTTCGCCAATCTTCGTTGGACTCACCGTCTTTCTTTCTTTGAACATCCCGTGAGTCACTCGCACGTGACGGTGTTTGGTGTCCTTGGGCAGTGACTCTGGAAGAAGAGTTAAGAAGATGAGGGGCCGACTCTCTGTCTTTTGCACGAATTTGTGATATGGACGTCAAGGCACGGCGATCGCGGTCATACTTGTCGGATAGCTGAAAGTGGTAGTGGTCAACGGGATGAAGCGGCTCGGATTAGATCTGTACTCGCATTGCGTAGGCGTTCTTGGCCTTCCTTGACCCTTTCACGGTCTTGTTCTTTCTCGGCATCTCTGTCGCGGTCGCGGTCCGCTGCACGAATGGACTGGTGCTTGAAATTTCCCATCTGAGAGGGCTGGGTGATGGCAGTGCCGCGGAATGATTGTCTCGTAGAACCTTGAACATGAGGTCAGAGAATACAAGCTTGGGTGAAGGGAAGGCGAACCTGCGTCGTCGGCGTCTCGACGGAACCTAAGTGCAGGATATTAGTGGAGGTATGGACAAAAACGAGCTCCACACCGTCGGTCTCGTGAATTGCCAATGGCGAGGGCGGAATCAGAGTCCTTTTTGGAACTGGACTGGTCGTTTTCGATACTGGGATCGTTGGTGAGGGGACTGCTCAAAGAAGGGGCTGGGGGACATACCCGAACCAATCTTTTAGGGCGGGCATGCCGCAGGGAAGTTGTACTAGGGGTGATTTGTGGAGAAAGAGGAGCTGAGGGCGGGAGTACATGATGAAGGGAGGGGGGAGGGGGACATTTTTTGGAGAAGGGGTTGGGGAAGGGGGGAGGTCGTTGGGAGGGTCGGTGTGAGGGGGAGAGTCGGGCGTGGACATGGTGGACGGAGTGAAGGAAGAGAAGGCGGTAAAACAAGTCGCCACAAAACTATTTGCCAAATGCCCTCTCTCAGACATTTCATCCTCCAACAGCGCGTCCTACATCTCTACCGCGCGGCCATCAGGGCATCACGCTGTACGGAGGCCCTCACCGCCCTCACTGCACCTCACAACGACCTGTAGGTATCCCCGACCCAAGCACTCGCGTAGAGACCCTTTGCTGGTTTCGCACAGAGATTCAACGCAACAGCCATCTCACCGACACCGTGAGCACATCCTCCTCGCCCCAGTGCGCCTCTCATGCTCCCCAGGTCGCGATAGAAAACCACCTCAACGTCGTCAGCCGAGAAATCAGCCAGCTCTTTCCCGCAGCCAGGCGTGTCACATGATGCGCAATCGATACAATTGAATTCATCTACTGTACTTGTACTCTGCCTTGCATCAGGCTTGGTTGCGGAGAACTGCATGACAGTCAGCAGCCAGCACCACCACCAACGTACCGCAGACGTACTTAGAATAACAGAGTCCCCACTATCGACAGTCAGATTATTCCACGTCGAGAAGGAACCGACACGCTTACCGCAAAAACATCTTGCTGATAAACCGGTCCTTGTTGACCGGCTTTTTGTTCTTACCCTTTGGTACCTCAGTCCACATCTAGAGAATTGTCAGCGAATCGATGAGGTCAGATCATGCCATATTACTTCTTTCACATTCTCGAGCACCTGGTCATACGTCAGATGATGTAGCAACAGTGTAACAACGACCAACCATGTTACTGTGCCGGTCAAACGCTTTGACGCGTGCAAGCAACTTTTTGTTGTTCCGGAGCGAGATGAGGACTTGAGCATGGTTGCGAACCGCCTGCTGCAATACGGACAAGGGTCCCTGGCTGATCTCATGCTCCTCCAGTTGACGCAGCTGAGCTTCGTCTAGCTCAGATTTGGGGACATGAACGTACTGACTGACGAAGGAGCGTTCAGTACATCGTTCGACCACCGTCAGTCACGCTAACCTCATGGTGGTGTCCGTGAACGAGCCGTGTTGACGTCGCACAAACAAACACATTCCTCTCCGTTCACCATCTCACAAAAGGGATTAGGACGCTACACATGGGCCGTCTGAAACAAAAGGGCAAGGCTGGAGCGGCAAAAGCCTACATGACCCGATCGGTCGCGATCAAAAAATTACAGTGTTCTTTGGCGGACTTTCGACGTTTGTGCATTCTCAAAGGTACTATTTCGTTTCTTCGTTTCTCGTCTCCAGCAGCAAGTAACGCAAGGCAGGGGTATTTCCGCGTGAGCCTCGAAGCAGGAAGAAAGCCAACAAAGGATCCACGGCTCCGACGTCTTTTTACTACTCAAAGGACATTGCATATCTCGCCCATGAACCGGTGTTAAACAAGCTGAGAGAACACAAGGCATTCGCGAAAAAAATTTCTAGAGCTCTCGGCCGTGGAGAATGGAATATCGCGAAAAACCTGGACGACTGCAGGCCAACGTACCAATTGGATCACATTATAAAGGAGAGGTATACAAAGTTCTTCCATCTTAGCACTGTGGACTTATATATGATCACTAGGTACCCCACTTTCATGGACGCCGTGCGTGACATCGATGATGCACTTTGTATGATATTCCTCTTTGCCTTGCTGCCTTGCAACGATCGTGTGTCATCATCGCTGATCGCCAATTGTTCCCGCCTGGCTGCTGAATGGCAACTCTACGTCACGCATTCGCGTTCCCTTAGGAAAGTCTTCCTCTCCATCAAAGGGATATATTACCAGGCAGAAGTCATGGACCAGGATGTCACCTGGCTCGTACCCTATCAATTTACGCAGAATGTAACACGTTCCTTGTATTCTGCGATGTCGGAGTTACTAAGAACTTTGTCTGCAGATACCATCAGACGTTGATGTCCGAGTAATGTTGACGTTCCTGGAACTCTATCAAACACTACTTGGCTTCGTTTTTTTCAAGCTATATACGGATGCTGGACTTGTGTATCCACCTCCCTTGGACGTCTCCCGCGATGAAGGTGGTGCCGGAATAGGCGCGTTCTGTGTTCAGGCAATGGAGAAGAATGTCATGTCTGCACCAAAACCCGGGAACGCTGGAAAAACGGCTTCGACAAAGGAAGTCCGAAAGGCAATTAAAATCATTGCTACGAATCCATCTTCTGTCAATGAAGATGTTGATGCCGACTGTAGGGATTCCGCCACCGGGTCCAGCGAGGTTGACGAAGAATTTGTCGTCCGTGCTTCTGCTGACGTGGGGGCAACGGTGTCATTGCCTACACTACAGTCACTGTCTGGGACATGCAACATCGCACCTACATCAATATTTTCTGCGTATACGTTCTTCCTGTCCCGCGAAACATCCCGGCCTGTTTTCGAATTCTTGATAAAGTCGTTTGGTGGCCAGGTTGGTTGGCCAACATCGTCTGGAAGTGGATCACCCATCACAGAATCTGACGATTCTATTACTCATGTCATCATTGATCGGCCTACGATCAACAAGGCCAATGAATCGGCAGAGGAGAAAGAGCGGCGACGAAGACGGAAATACGTCCAGCCGCAATGGGTTGTCGATTGCATCAATGCAGGAAAGATTCTTGTTGAGGACTTCTATGCACAAGGCGTCACGCTCCCTCCGCATTTGTCCCCCTTTGATGACAAACTGGGAGCCTATGATCCATGTGCGGGCCTACCCTGCTTGGAAGAATCATCGGTAGAAGAGGTTCCCGGGAGCGAAGATGAACAAATTTTGGAACGAAACGAGGCGGAAGATGGCGTTGTTAGGATTGCGAGCCTCCAGGATGCTGACGATGCAGAGTCTCTGCGTACTGCAGAACTTACGGCTGAGGCAGCGGGGTTGGAATATGGTACCTTTGAGAAGGAGGTGCGGAGATTGCAAAGTAAGCGGACAGAGAAGGGGGAGGCTGTCAATCACGACGACGAAGACATGGGTAAGATGCTGCTGAGTAACAAGAAGCGGAAGCTCTACGAGAGAATGAAATACGGAGAAAAGAAACGGGCAGCAGAGGTCGGTCTACATTAATTAAAAGCATCTTCTTTTTCCTGACTGATTGGCAGCGCGAAACGTTGGAGAGGAGACGCAGGCAGATTCAGGGCCGAAAGTGACCTGGTGATCAATACACTCGTTGGTAGAGTTGTTATTAGTTAAGCTGCCCTGAAAAGTGGCTATTACCAGTCGTACTACTACTACTATTACTACCCCCAACGCTGCCTGACACGGTCTTCCCCGCGTCTTTTACGGTTCACCAACGTTATATTCATGGTCAGTATCTTTGGTTTGGGAGGCAACCCCCTTCAGTAGACATTCGCTGTGCTGACACTTTGGGTTCCTTTGCGATTCTCAAGCCAGGCGCACAGCAGACCCGCCCTATACCCACCCTGGCAGGCACCAGCAGCAGCAGCAACTCCTCTGGTGGTCTCTTTTCCCTACCACATTGGACGCGGCGCATACTTCCCGGTTCCTCCTCAGCGCGCAAAAGTCCTGCAGGTTTACTCCGTACCGATGCCCACAGCGCATATCAGCCCACTACCCCTCAACGGAGTCTGTTTGTCGAGAAGGACCTTCCCCCAACTCCATCGCAGGTGGATGCAGACACCGCTGGTCACGAGCCGAGCGCTCGTCTGAACGATCCCCGAGTGACTATATCTGTCCAGCAAGCAACCGACACCCCTCCGCAACCGACGTTATGTCTTGATGTCTATCACAGCGCACCCGAGTCCTCTCAGGTCAACTCTGTCGCATTTACATCTTTGCCCAATACCAGCGCGGAGAACGTCCTGCGGAAAACTAAGAGCACGCATTCGTTACGAACGCACAGCGCCTCACAAAATCCCGAGCAACAGCGTGCCAGGGGCATCTCAATGACACCTGGGTTTACAGCTGCGAAGCGAATCAACGAAAACTCTTCTTCGATACCCATGATACGAAAATCTTCGTTCTGGTCTCTCAACTTTTCGACATCATCTTCGCAGCGTTTCACTGTTCGAGCGGATTCGCCGTCGCCGTTGCTCCCAGCCGCCTCCCCGCTCCGAGTGGACTTCACTGCACCTCCAAACTCACTCCCGAGATCCCGTAGTATCTCCAGTGTTGTAGGTCATTCTAGACAGCATTCGGAACGCGCGGTTCCTCGCCCCTCGACAGCTCGTACCAATGTTCCTAGTTTGCCGCATAACCCAATCTCAGCAGATAGAACTAATGTTCGGCCACCCACCGCTGATACGATTTTTTCTGCTAGTCGTTCACCCATGCGACGTCCAGCCACGGCTGATTCTGCGACACCTTGGCGTTCGCGCTCTGTGTTTGCTTTGTCACAGCAATCCACGCCTCTTTCGCGCAATGACTCGTCCCTTGATCATCCCACGCCGCGGTTCAAAATTGGTTTATCCAGACCTCGTTCCTCAACTAATCCCCCACTTCTGCATCGACTCTCCGTTAATTTTTTCGCCTCATCGCAGCCATCAACTCCTAGAAATGTCTCCTTGTCTTCCAATGGAATCACATCGCCTCCATCTTCTCATTCTCCTCGACCATCTCTATCCCAGATCCCACCCGATATTCTGAAACCGCGAGCGGATGAATCTTCGAAAGCCTTTTTGAATAGGCTGGTGACTCTTGTCCCCAAGGCAGAAATAGCTATGGTACTAGCCTCTACGTAAGGTTGGACTGTGCAGACTTTGTTCATTCTAACTACATTCTGCAGTGGAGACTCTATCTATGCTGATTCGCTTAAGCTATTTATTGGGCGCTTTAGATTTCATGGAGAGCCTCTTGACGTCGCGCTGCGTAGATTGTTAATGGATGTTGGTCTGCCACGGGAGACTCAACAGATCGATCGAGTCATTGAAGCATTCGCGAATAGGTATCTATTGTGTAACCCCGATCTATTCATTTCTAGGGGTATGCCATGCTTGATTTTTCCGATATGGTGACGATGACACTCCCTCAGATCATCCGTATATCTTGGCGTTCAGCTTGATCATGTTACACACCGACGCGTTCAACAAGTCAAACAAGCGGAAGATGTCCAAGGCAGATTATATGAAGAATACGATGCTCCCAGGTTTGGTTCCTGGAGTTCTTGATGTATGTAGACCATGCGTTGGCGTTTTGGTGGGTTACTCACGGTTACTCCTCAGTGCTTCTATGACAACACCGTCTTTGCACCATTCATCTTTATCGAGGACCCCTTGGACCCCGAAGCGAGCATTGAAGGAAACCCTAGTAGGCCCTCTACGGCATCTGGGCTTTCGGGTCCAATGTTACAAAGTGGGGGTGCATTACTGAGCAGGCCGAAGATCGATCCCTATTATCTCATCAAGAATGTAAGTCCTGCGCATCATTTCTGCCAGTTTTCCTCAGGTGTCGCTTTAGAGTTTACTGGACCAGCTCCGTGTTAATGTTGAGGGCCAGATATCACCCGAGAATCCGTTTCGATGGGATGGAACTGGTATTTCTTGGAACTATGACGAGATCCTCCTGGCTTTTGCCGAAGGGCACGTGGTAAGAATAGGATCCACGGATACGCGTTCAATAGCTCCATTCTTTGCTTTGGGTGTTGGGGGTATTGCGGGTCCGTCTCCCAACAGCTTTGGCGATGCATTTGAAACATTACATCCCCCCGGAACTTGGACCATCAAGTTCACCAAAGTTGCTGTACTCAATCGTAAAGACGAGCAGTTGGAAGGGGGGAAAAAGCCATTGAATCGCAAGTGGCGACCGTACAGTGTCGCACTTACGAAATCCCAGCTTCTTCTTTTTCGTGATCCATCATGGTCATCAACCCTACTTTCATGGAACAACCCGCCAAAGAAACCGATACCATCTACGTCTTTCAAGCCTGATGAAGTTATTTCCTTAAATGACGCACTAGCAGTCCTGAACCGATGCTATAGCAAGGTGAGCTATTTTGCGCCACAATCCAATAGAGCTCATCTGTCTGTCTTGCAGCACTTGAACACTTTTCTTCTTGCTACTCGTGATGGACGTCATATGCTCTTCCAGGCAGCTGAGGAGAAAGAGATGAATGAATGGATATCTCGTATTAATTACGCAAGCACCTTTAAAAGCGCAGGTATACGCATGCGGTCGCTTGGAACGACAGGCCAAGTCGTCGAACTCACTAAAACAGCTGCTGCCACGTCACAACTTCACGATCTACGATTTCCTAATTTAGGCCAACCAAGAATGCCGACGTGGGATCCCCGTAATCTCTGCGAAACAATGGACGAGCCACCTGGCGATGGTTCATCGCACGATGGATGCTTTGCAAATAAGTATAGTGGATTAATGGACCCATCCGTACCTGAGATCGAGACGAAGAAGGTGCACCCGACTGAGCCGAACCCTTCTTATTTCGCCTCTAGATCACAAATGGTATACAGCCGGGTCGAAGATCTGGAGAATCGGATATGCATCGCCAATGCACAAATCGATTCTAGCATGCGCATCGCGAGAAGCATTGCGATTTTGGCACCGTTTCAGAAATCCACCCGAGACCGTTTGCAAGATACTATTCAGACTATGTCCAAGAAAATACAGGTGATGCGCTTAGATGTTACCAAGTTCATCTGCCATCGTAACATCCTACTCAATGATCTCGCTGTTGAGGAGAGGAACTTTAAGCAAGCAGCTTCGTTCGTTTTGGGAGCCGCGACCGAAACGCTACAGCAACGCTGCTGCAAATATACCACGCGGTCATCATTCTCTACGCAGGAACTTCCAGCCGAGAATTCATTTGACGAAGAGATTTCTACAGCCTCACAGTCTTTTGACTCATCAACTTCTGGGACGTTCCGTTCCGCGTTGGACTTTGGTCCAGATTGGCCATCGTCAGGTGAAGCATTTGCTGTATCCTCATTTTGGGGACCATCTCTCGCCTCCGATCCACCAGGATGTGATAGCTCGCCAAGCCGTTTTCCATCTCCTGACGAAACTTCGCATTTATCATTACCCGCGCCAGAACCACCCTTGCATGAGAACCTCTCCGTAGCACCTGGTGTCCCAGAGGAACAGGCAGAGGAATGGAACAAAACCAAAGCAGCAAAGCGTGTTTCTCTGGTAAAACTGCCGTCCGACTTGCGAATGTCGGCCATCCCTGGCAGGTCTTCCCGTCATCAAAGATAATAGTTGACAGGGGAACCAATCACTGTTGGGAGCATTGCTTACCGGACTTGAACCAGATGCATGTTCTTAATATCACTGCTAAGCTACATTGCACTATGCACGGTATGCATGCGTCCGTTTTGACGCTAACCGAGTACGTGTTTGTGACTTTGTCTTCAGTTTGTGGGAAATACTGTTTCATACCCATCAAAACCATCTAATGCATATGTATTCAAGTGGTATGTTCACATATACTTGAGAGTGCCTTCTATGTCAGTGCATCCAAGCCTCCCAGCCATTTTCAGTGCCATCCAGAGCAACATGAATTTTGGATTACTGATCAGGTGAGTTGATCCATGGAACTATTGACTCTGCCATACAAGCTTATCCACTCTGTCAAAAATTTTCAATCTTTGTTCTACATAACAGGCATTCAGATTTGCTAGTAATCACTTGCTGTGAAATTTACTTCAGTGGGGCCAAATACAGTATCTGAGTGTAGTCACTTTCTTCTTGCAAATGCCATAAATTCCCAATTTGCAATAAATCTTGAGAGTGCTGCATTCCTCAAGGAAAGTGAGACCAGAGAGAGATGAACAATAGCTCATTACTGCATGGGAGACTCCAAGTTCACTTAATAGAGTTTCATTCTTATATCATCTTCCAAGGCAGCTTGACACATGTGTTCATGCAGCCAAAGCTACCAAGGATGCAGTATGTACCCAACACTTTGAATTTCAACCCTCCTTGTCTATTAACAACATCCACATACATAGACTCAGAGTGTTTTCTACAGTCTTACTTGCCAGGGAAGACAAAGAGTGTCAGAACAACTTGGAACTCTCCATCAAAACAACTATTGCAAAGAGTAATTCACCAACCCGGCATGGCAACAATCACTGTGCATCATCAGTAACTACCCATGATGCCAAGTACACACTCCAATCATGATTGTATTCTCACAGTCCTCCTTTCCATCCTTCCTGTCTATCCATCAGGCCTCTTCATTGTTCCCATGTCCAGAACAATATCAAACTCTGGCCCCAGATGTTGGGAAATCAGCAAGTCTAGTTGACATTGGTCATACTATATATTTTGACTGTTGCCCAGTTGCAATGATGGCTTGAGGTTGGGTTGAAATACATGTGACAAACAACTCAAAATAATTAATATTTCATAATTTGTAATGGTAGTTATACAACAGTGTGTAAGAACCCTAACCCGAGTCGTTCCAAACCTAAACCTAACCCGATCCTTGGGTTCAGGTAAAGATCCGTGTTCTCACCGCAAGCTATGGTGAGTTTAAAGCCCTCTTGCATGGCAAAATGGTTCATAGCCATTTCTCCAGCCAATTTTCCAAGACGAGAGCGGTTTAGCCGTCAAGTTCTTCTTACAAAAGGACATTCCTCAAGAAATGCAAGCCGAGCTATGCGAAACAATCACGGTGAGTTGGGCTTCGGCCCGGGCTTCACCAAATTTATAATTGGCGCTTTGCAGTTCCTCGGCGGGCGCGTGGAAAGCAAAGTACCAAGGCAAGGGTACGTTCTTACCCAGCCCGGAACTCCAGAAGAGGAGCGCCTTCGCCTCTGCTGGATCAGTTCAGATCGGCCTGACCGTTACTTTGTGCCCTACACCTACGTCGAGGCCTGTAAAATTGCGGGAATGCTGTTGAAACAGATATTCGTTGAAAATGGAGGACCCATCAAAATGCATATACATCCCAGTATCGCAAATGTGAATGCGCGCGCGGCCCTCAGCCAGCGCATCATGGTGAGTAGCCTTAGCTATCGTGTTCGCATCCCTTGCTAGAATTCTGGATGACCCCAAGCATTCCGGGGGGGACCCCACCGCATCTCCTCAGTCCGCTCGTGTAGTCCTCGCAGATCCGAACACGGAAGTTTTCCAGCATCTTGTCAAATCCTATCAAGGCGTTCCAGACAAGTATATCGAGTCCTACTTATGGGTGAAGAAATGTGTGGAGAAAGGTGCACTTGTTTATACGCCACTGGTGTACAAGAACCCAGGTGGCCGGCGTCCGGGGGAAGAGTAAGTTTCTGGTGCCCTCACGAATCACAGGCGGCACTTATTCAGATCCAGGCGGACTCAATTTACCGAAGAGGACGAGGAGCGCCTCTGTCAGTGGATAGCAACCAAAATTCCCTACAAGGCAACGGGAGGGAGAACTGGCAATCGTTTGTACCAACAGTTGTGTGAGATGGTGAGGCTCGAGAGTATATTCAATTCACCTCTGATACCTTCCAGGCTGCTGATCCGGAGTATGCATGGGTGACTCGACACACGTGGCAGTCATGGCGGGAGCGTTACAAGAAGAACTCGATCCGCTTGGATAACATGATCACCACAATCGTGGATCAGAAAAAACCGGCTCACGGGGAAAAAGGGCAGTACGGCTATGTTCGACAGACAGAGGAAAAGACCAGACGCACGAGAAAAAGGCGCACAAAACCGGTGGACGAGTCGCTTCGTGTGGATCACTCAGAGAGACAAGGAACAGGGTTCAATGATGGCAACACCGATACTACTATCCCAATCATTCTCTTTACTCCTGATCAGATCCCCGGCGAGCCACAGGCTTCGACGTCGGGAGTCCGTCCTAGACAAAGCCCTGACGAAGAAGAAATGGCAGATGACGAAGAGAGTGAAGGATGGCGTATTCGAGTTGGGCGCCAATCTCCTCCACCATGGGGGAAACGGAAAGCGGATGACGAAGGTGCCAATGGGCAACATACCCAAAAGAGAGTAAAGGTGATGTGAGTGTTTTCCTGTGGAATTAAGTACCGAGCTCAACATCCTTCCAGGGCCTCAAGCTCGCGCTCCAATGCCCCGGCTGCGCCAGTCACACCATCTGGGGATGGACAAGCGGTGCCCGCACTACATTGCATCGATCAAGCCATCTATGATATAGCCAGTGAATTCAGGTTCACTGTCCAAGAAGTGAAGGAATTCTACGACAAGTGTGGTGAAATGGATCGCACGAGGATGCGATTTCAGAGAATGCGACAGCTGCTCAACAACGCAGAAGATAGCCTTGGTGATGATGAGACTGGTAGTTTGTAGTTGAGCGGTACTCTTACCTCTCGCTTGTGGTTCCTATGTAAACTCGCAGCTCCCAATAGAACCACGTCAGACATTGCAACACTATGGCATATCGTTCTCGACAAGTTTAATGTAATTTGCTGCGCGCACTGGCGCAGAAGGGCTATCAAATGGTTTCTTGCGCCTGAGTTACCGATCATGGTCATGCGCGGTGTCGCAGGAGGGGAAATTACTCGCCTTTCTCCGGCAGCGACCGATGGGAATGACGCAAAAAGGTCTGGGTGTTTGGGAAGAGGGGATTCGCTTCCGAAATATTAGTGAATAAGAACGAAAACAATGGAAACTGACCTAAAATAAGGATGCCGCAGAGCTTCTTCAGCAGTGATGCGTTGCGCTGGATCATACGTCAGAAATGACATTAAAAGATCAATCCCAGATGTTGTCATGTACGGAAATCGCTGGCGGAACTGGGGAGCATGCGGAGCAGGAAGGGTTATAGTCTTGGCAAGGGGAAGACTGGAGTATTCTGGCCAAGAGGAGCTTGTGGGAGGGGCGAGGAGCCTGAAAATCATCGACAATAATTCCATCTCGCCTTGAGCCTGAAAAACGGGCTCTTTCAAGAGCAATTCCGCGAAGATGCATCCTACAGACCACATGTCGATAGCAGTTGAATATTTGGTGGCTCCCAAGAGAATTTCCGGTGCGCTACCGACGTGTGTATGAGGAGGTAAAAGTAAATTAGATGCTACGTCGACATACCGGTACCATAAGGTCACCACTAGTTGTGTTAAACCCCCCACCCCGACGGGATCACCGTACCTCCGTGCGAGACCAAAGTCGGCAACCTTGATCATTCCACGATTGTTCATGAGCAAATTACTGGTCTTTAAATCACGGTGTAGAATCCAATTGGAGTGGCAGTGTGCAACAGCAGATAATAGCTGGAGCATTAAAGTTTTGATTTCCGATTGCAGGAAGGGGGAAGGCATCAGGGTGAGGAGCGTCTTGAGGTCATGCTCGATGAAATCCATCACTACGTAGACTCTTCCAGTGATTTTCGTTGGTGGTCACCTTGAAGGCGACTGGACGGCTGAACTCACTGAGTCAGGGTGTCACCGACGACCACTTCGCGAATTCGAACTACGTTTTCATGCTGACAAGCCATGAGAGCACCGATTTCACGAAGCGCGGTAATCGGGAAGCCATGCTTCTCCTCGTCGAGTTTGAGCCTCTTAAGGGCAACTATGTCCCCGGTCTCCTTGTCCCGGGCTCGAAATACAACGCCGTAGGAACCTTCTTCTATTTGGTTGAGTCGCTCGTAACAGTACACAGAGCGGGACGGCTGGATAGGAGGATGAACATTTCTGAGGGGTACGAAGACGCTAGTGTCGCCCATCATGGAGGATGGAACTGCAAGTCACGTGTCCTGGTCCTTCTGATGTCGGACAACATCATGGACCCAGAATTAGCGTCGGAAATGGTCAAGTTGCTCGCGCAAGAGCTCAAGGTGGTCCGAGCCCAACTTCGCGAGGCTGAAATGGTACGCCAGCTTCCCTCCAGTTCCAAGTCAACTCCAAGATTTCTGCAGGGAACCTCGCGTGCATCCTCGAACAGGCTGACTTATGAGAGGACGCATGCACTCATCACCGAGAACGACACACTCAAAGCGGAAAATACCGTTCTTCAGGAAAGGATAGCAAGCCTTATTCGAGTGTCTTCCATAAAGTCAGAGGATGGCTTATCTATCCCCTTGCAACATGCAGAGGTGCTCACAGCAACCCGTCGACTATGGACGACTAATTTGCCTCTGTTTAGCTGGCGAGGGAAGAAGAATTTGCAAGACTGCGTGCTGAAAACGAAGATCTCATCCGTGAAAAGGTACTCGCGTATTTTCCTTTGCATCTACAAGTTTACAGGGATTCGTGGAAAGGAGGAAGCTTCACGAAATGAAGAAAGGCTGTCGATCCTACAAGAAAAGTACAGACGGTCAAAGGCCAAAGTCCATGAGTACAACGAGGCTCGTAAATTCGACTGCCTGCGCTCTGGACTGCAGCTGTAACACTACAACAGATTTTGAACGAGCTTCGGGACGCGCTCTCGAATTGCACCCAAGAACTAGAGCAGGTCAGCCCGCTACCCTACCACGAACAAGTATTTAACGAGGCTACCTCAGTCAAGAAGAACAACGGTTTCTGAAATTGATTTCAGAACATTATGGAATGACCTACCCTACGAGGCTGTGGAGGGCCAGTTACAGTTGTCTTCGATTCAACCATATCCTCGTGGTGCGATCACTCAACTTCACAAGGTATGGGGGCTCTTTTTCGTTATCAAATAGGGTACTTTCCACATCGCACAACAGAATTTTATCGGCGTTTGGTGCGCATTAGTCGTGGAACAAAGCCCATTGTTTCTAACGTTTATCCAGCGAAGGACTTCACTTCCTCAACTACAACGAAGTAATTTGGTCTCCGTCCGGGATCGCGCTAGGTCTCGTTGTCAAACCCGCTTTTCAATACAACCCCAAAATTTCCGGTGGCACATGGACGAAACTCGAGGATGATTTTGACGTTGGAAAGCAAATCGATTTATGCTGCTTATTAGGCAAATCGAGCAAAGTATCCCGTTACTTGGGCACATATGAAAGGGTAGGAGACCAGGGCCCCCTGATAATTGCATCGGAAAGTCTAAAATATCTGGACCGCGATGTACGTGTGTATTGGAATGGGGCGCCCATGGACTCAGATATTTGCAGAAATTGGATTACGCTTCGAAACGAACGACGCTGTTCCCAGACATGGTGCCTCCATCCCAGACACAGATGATCAGAAACATGTACAAGCAAGGAGTCATCAAACTGGAGTGTTTTGTCATTCGATGCGTCGCATTTAATTGGGCTTTTGCTGAGAAACTTAGAGACGCATGTACATCTTCTGTACAGGGGAATGTGCCAGATAACACCATCGTTCCTATACCAACGATTGTCAGCAAAAACGCTCCGAAACGGAAACGAGATCAGAAATCGACGGTCCATCATACCAGAGACAAGAAGAGGTACGAATCACCACTAACAACTTGATAAATTCTTTTGTGAACTTGTTTCCTAATCTCTAGGAAACACTGATCCGTCATGCCATCCTACAAACAATTCTCTAGTCTTTGTGTAAATCATGGATCATTTAACATGCCGTGGAAGGATGAACTCTGATATCAAGACATTTGCGTAAGTAGTGGAGGGAATTTCCCACTCTGAATGGAGGTCCACTTTTATCGTGGCTAGTACGCCACATAAAAGGTTGTATGCAAACAAAACCGATGGCCCTGAACAAGTCTTCCAGGATCCAAGTCAATCGTGGCCCGGTAAGTTCAATGGCAGGTTCAGAATTCATCTCCAACAACTTGACCTGGAAACCGGCGGGTTCGTGTGAGACCAAAAAGTCAGCACCATAGAGTTCGAAGGCATTGGGTAGCGGCTATAGACAAGAGTTACAGGATCCTGCAGGAATGAAGGGAGCAAACAATCATGCCTGGAAGTGTATCGGCTGATCCAGCGCAGCCCTGAATGTTTCTGAGAGGGCATCGGCTATCTGCTGCTTGATCATATGGACATCTGCGTCGGTCAACACTTTGTTGTTCGATTCTTGGCCACCAGACAATACACGGCACCCGATCAACTCGTCCAACAGACGCACACTCTTTTCCGGGCAATGGGTTTGAAAAGAGGAGTTGGTCAAATGAGGTGCGAGGGGAATAGTGCGTTCAAGGTCGGGTCGCGAGGGAGCGCAGTAGGGTTCTGCGGAGAACAAGGCGAGGATGCGTTCGTACATGAATACTGTTAAAGCGCCAGAGGCAACGACATATGTCCGTAAATGAAACTGTCGGGGGAGGTGTCATTTGACTTGAGGAAGAACGAAAAGAAAGAAAATGACTTTGTGACCTTGGGGATCACGCAGAGGGTGAACTGCGGTCGACAGTGCAGCTTCGTTTGGATCGACAAGTAAAGGCGTAGAAATATATTCCTAAAAGTGTGCTCAGTTTGTTTGCCCACTACATCGAGATTCCTGATACCTGAAGAACGAAATGCCTGAGCTGGGAGGTCATGACAGATGTGGATGATACATCCGCCTCGTCGCCATCGGGATCGCAGTCAAACTCTTGAAATATGCGGTACAAGGCGTCCTTGCTGTCGAAAAGTCTGATACCGAGCCCTCTGTCGGCCATGCCCGGTTTGAGGATGAACCACTGTTTGGTGTTGGCATCGAGGGTGGTGCCGAGGTCCCAAAGCTCGTCGCACCACAATTCATCAAGGTCGTCGGCGTAGGCAATGTCGATGTCCCAAGTGAGGGGTACGGCGTTCGCGAGGAGTGACGTGGGGCGTTTAACGAGATACGATTGAATGCACCGGGCCAAGAAGTGCTTTCGAATGAGGGCCTTTCTGATCGTGTAAGACGATGAAAGGACATGATTGGGATGAGATGCGGTGAGGACGTGGTCGATGGAGTCGTAGCCGGCCCACTGGACGAGAGGTGGTGGTGGTGGTGGCAAGGGTAGGACGACGGGGGAGGGTGTTGGTATGTCGAGGACGGCGATGGCGGCGTGAACGAGGGAACTTGTGAGGGGAGCGCCGGGCCAAGCAACGAACACGTTCATGATCGTCAGCGTCACCTCGTCGTCATGGGCAGCAACAACTACATCTTCTCCTTGACGCCAACCTTTACACAAGGCCTTGTCCTCGGCCAACTGTCCATCCTCCTCCTCCTCCTTCTCGTCCTCAAATACCTTTTCCTACTCCCACAATCCGACCAATCAGAAACCCCAATATTTCATCCGTTCTCCAGGCCACAAACACGTCCACCGCTTCGCGAACCCAAACCTCTTTCGAAGGGCGCAGAGTCTGCCAACTGGTTCAACTCCCTTGCTCGCCAGGTTCGTCGACCTACCGCATCGTGACCTGATCCATGTGAACTATTGGGCAGGTCGTTGACGTCTACCGGGCAAAACTTGGAAGCGGTTTACAAGGATCCGATGCGAACGAAGTGGCCCGGGCTCGAATAGAGGCATATGCCAACAGAATCCGCCCTTGCAGTTTCCTTGTTCGCCTTGTTATTTTACTGCTGCCCCCTTCCTCCCTGAAAATTCCTGTCTTTGCAAGGACCACATCACCATCCATGCGGTCGACCTCGGGAATTCAGCCCCATTGCTATCCAATGCCCAGCTTGTGGAGGACAGTACAGGGGAAGCGAGTGCATTGACCGTCAGTATCCCGCACCACGTCCCGCTCGGGCACTGACTCGCCACAGTCCGTCAAGTTTCGCATGTCCTACACCGACAGTGTCTCGATATCGCTTTCCACTGCCTATTTATTCAACTACCCAACGTCGTCCTTTGCGCGCCTCCCAGTATCGCTCACGGTATCGCTCGATCTGTTCGAATCATTGGCAAGTCCACGGTGGTCTGACCTTGGTGCATCTACTCATTGTTGCATAGGTTACTATTACACCTCCGACTCCCTCGTCGTCCGAGCCAGTTTTGACCATCTCTTTTCCTTCAGAGTTCACTCTCAATTTGAAGACCACGTCTCTCATGGGCAGTCGGGCCATGCTGAAAGATGTCCCCAAGTTGCACGAACTGATCGAGCATCAGGTCCGCAGAGTACTCACCTCTAGAGCAACTTGGAAAGTGGTTCTCCCTGGTCTTGAGAACATGGTTGGAATCTCGAAAGAGGGGGGGCAAGGTGGTGTTGCCGAATCCTCGTAGTTCTTGCGAGGGGAGAAGTAAGCTTGACGATTGCGAGATCTGTTCACTCGTACCACGGACGACGTGTCCCTTTGTATTCATGGCGGGAATGAAGGGAAAGAACGACGCTAGAAATTCTGCATCGACATCCGAGTAGCTTTGTCTGTGATTCAAAACCATGTCGTCAGCCTCGTCAAACATCGTCTTTGACGACATATTCACCATCAATGCAATTGACAAGGAGGGGAAGAAATTCGACAGAGGTACCGATCCGCGTAGCGTCTCTCACCAGGGCTTACTATGTGACTGCCAGTGTCGCGGCTGTATGCCCGCTCGAAGAATCACGACATGGACATGACTCTAGATTACAACGTCGAGCTGTTCCCTCTTGCCGAGGGTCAAAGTTTTGCCATGGCACTCGCCTCGTCGTTGATTCCATCTGGCGGCGGCGATGGTGCCGAAACAGAGGACAAGGACAGAAACATCTGGCGGCCCGATGGAAAAGGCGTCAAAGGTCTGGAGGAAGAGTACGACTACGTGATGTATGGAAAGGTGAGCAAATCTTGCAGCGAGGACGAGCCCTGGTGAACGAGCTGTGGCAGGTATACAAGTTCGATGGAGGAGGAGAGATAGTGTGCGGTGAGCTCCAGCATCGGTTAGACCAGCGCTCAGACTTTGCACAGGACCGTCTACGCATCCTTTGGCGGCCTATTGTTATCACTTGCGGGTTCTTTTCGACATATGGCTGGCATCGTTCTCGGTGATCCTGTCTTTATCTTGCTCAGAAAATAAGACACGACGTTGATCGTTTTGTACACTGACACGACTATGAATACTACATCGCACGCTAGCGTTGTCAAGCAAAAGTCACTAGCACTACCTCACATACTCTAGTAATCCGCCAAAGTATGCGACGACAACGATTTCATGGAGGTGGCAAGACCTTGCCAGGGTTCATGATGTTAAGTGGATCAAAGACCTGCTTGATTTTCCTCATCCACTCTATACTGACATCGTTCCTCGAGTAACGGAGTGCGCTCGTCTTCATTGATCCAATGCCATGCTCTGCAGAAATGGAACCCTTGTGTGACGCTGTGGAGAGGGATGGGATGAGGGTCACAAAGGAATCTAGACAGGACGCACCGACAAGCTCATAGACGAATGGCTCGAGGGCTGCTTCCAGTTCAGGACGGTAGCCATATTTAGCGACGGCATTCAAGTGAAGGTTGCCTGGAAAGAGAATGAAAGATGGATCCAAGGAATTGATAGAACGACACGGACCATCACCGACATGTCCAAAGCCCAGGACTTTTGAGATTGCGTGATCGCCATAGAGACCTTTTGAGATGAGATGATCACGGACGGTGTCTACGACGCTTTGGAAGGCTGTGATGGGAAGAGAAACATCGTACTTGTAAGGTTTTCCTTCCTTTTGGAGGCATTCTGACAGGCCTTCCCTGAGAGCCCACATGGAGGAGAACTGAGTGGGAGACTGGGAGAGGGTTCCGGTAGAGATGAGAGGGTCGTCGGCTGAGAGAAGACTCTCGAGCAAGTTGTTGAGTTTCTTTGGGGGCGGAGATGAGTAGAGGGTGGAGGTGACTATGAAGAGTGATTACCTGTGAGTCGTGCTCGTTGTTTCCGCCGCTTGTTTCGATGAGGACGAAGCACTGTGCATCGCCGACCTCGTCTTTGCTCAATATAGGACCGAGATTGTGGCAGAGTGCCATGTCGTAGGCTGTTCTGTCGATGTATTCAAAGGCGGACAATATTTCGCCGAGTTGGAGCTTTACTGTCTGGAAGAGGGGGAGGATGTTGTCAAAGTTTGGGAGGGCCAAGAAGACGTTGTTGGATGCCTGTGGGGCTGGGGGGGTGAGAATGGAAACGGCGGTGACTATGCCGAGGGTTCCTTCTGCGCCGATGAAGAGTTGCTTGAGGTCGTAGCCGGTGTTGTCCTTGCGCAAGGTGGAGAGCTGGTCGAGGATGGTGCCGTCTGGAAGGACGACTTCGAGGCCGAGGACGGAGCCATGGAGTGAGCCATAGCGCAAGAGACGGAGACCACCTGCGTTTGTAGAGATGTTACCGCCGATCTGACAGCTGGGTGGCGTGAGGAAGAGAAAAGGGGGACATTGTGAGTACGGACCTTCCTTTGGCGCCGAGGTCGAGAGGCATGATGTGGTTGTGGGGGGCGATGTGGTCGCTGAGGGATTGGAGGATGCAACCTGCGTCTGCGACCAAGATGCCTGGCGGGAGAGAGTGAGAGAGATGGGGGAGAGCGAGAGAAGAGAGGGCTACCAGAGACGGGGTCAAAGGAGCGGACGGTGTTCATAGCGCCCAAGCTGACGACGAGTTCGTCCTGGAGGGGCACGCTCCCGCCGACGACGCCGGTGTTTCCGCCCTGTGGTACGATGGGGATGTTGCGGGCAGCACAGAAGCGGACGATGTCGCTGACTTGCTGTGTGGTGCGAGGACGGAGGACGGTGCTGGCATTTCCGCGGTATTTCCCGAGCCAGTCGACGTTGTACTGGGCGAGGTCTTGTTTGGGGGCGGCGAGGATGGCGTTGGAGGGCAGAATGCGTGCGAGGTGGGCGAGATCGGCGCGTCGCAGTAACATGGGGTGTGACAGTGTGACACAGGGATGTCTGTGTCGTCCATGCATCGTCTCTCGGGCTTCTTTGCACACCTCGTCCATCGTCGCGATCCACAGCCACAGCCAGACCCGCCCTCTCCAATCCCCGCCCCATCCACAACCCACCGCTCCCCGACTCCCCCGCCCCAACTCTCACCGCCCTCCCTCTGCGAACTCGGCCTCGTCCTCTCCGCCGTCACCCCAGACCTCGCCCCGTCCCACTTCACATCCCCACCCGCCAGCGGTGCTTTCCTCGCCCCACACTACCTCCTCCTCTGCCACCCACAGGGTCTCGATGTCCTCCCCCTCCTCTCCCCACCCGCGCCTCAGCCCTATGCGCTCGTGCGCAGAGTCGCCTTCAAGAGCGTCCTCGTCATGGAACACCGCGGCGTACTCGTCGCCATCGCAGGTCGCAGGGACGGCGTGCGCGTATATGCACTAGAAGAAGTAAAAAAGGCCGTCGAGTGGCGCATAGACGTCGAAGTTCGCAGAGAACGCGAACGCTCTCGCAGACAAGAGTCCAGGAAACCTTCCAAACTCGTCCTGTCCACCGAGAAACCCTCTCCCCCATCCATTCCAGCCGGCCTTCCCCCGCCTTATACCATCACCTCCGACATCCGTCACCAGCAGTCTTCGCGCTCCCTCAACATCGCTCGCTCAAGAAGGTCTTCTCTCTCCCTCCTCGTCGTCCCTTCCGTTCCCCCCCTTCCCCCTTCAATATCAAGCCCAGCTTCCCCCTCCTCTCCATTCCCACCAGACATGTCCAAAATCACCGATTGGCTCGAAGCAAGCGACGACGAGGCCATCGACGTCCTCACAGCAGGCGCAAGCGGAAGTCGAGCTTTGGACGAGAGAACCAGCTCCATCCCTCCGTCAACAGCCCATGACCATCATCACAATTCCACCGCCCCCCTCTCAGTCCGAAGTCCTCCAGTTCAATCCCACCGTAGAAATCGCCCACTAGATGTCTCCCGCACGGACGCCGACCCCGTCCGTCCACCTCTTTTTTTCCCCCTCCATTCATTGCCTGACGTTGCCTCCAGCCCTCTCCTCCAATTATGGATCGGAACACCCCTCACGATCCTCGTCCATCTCCCGACGTGGAACTCGACGACGACGACGACGACGCAGCTCCAGTTCCTGGCGAACGCATCACCCTCGCTCAAGCCCTCCTCGAAAGCAGACTTCCCGAATTGCCTCCCGCGGGCACTACCCAACCCCAGGAGCCGATCCTCATTCGTCCATCTCCCCCAGACGACCATCCGTCTCTCAATCCCCGTTCTCGCAGCGTTCCAAATCGCCCAGAAAGGCGCCGACGACACTGGTCTGTTCTCGGAAACATATTCCATCCCGTCGGGTCCCAGGACATGAGCCTCAACGATTCCCCTCTCTTGCCCCCGTCGTCCACACCTGAAACTCATGGTAGACCACTCGCGCGTTCACTCTCTTCTCGCCCGCGACCCTCCACGGCGTCTAGTCTTGCTCCTCGTCCATCCACTTCTTCGGGTTCCCACCCTCTACGTGCTAGCTCGATTCCACCCGTGCACACGGCTCCCTCTCTTTTGGGATCACCCCCGCCACCGCGCCTTCTTCCTCGATTTTTCAGCACCGCATTTAGCTCCCGCAGGTCAGACGATCACCCCTCGACGCTCTCGCTCAAAAACGTCGATATAGACCCAAGGAATGCCCAGCCTCCCCAAGCACCGCCCCCAAAACTCGAATACGTCAAACTCCCCGGAACCAAGGGATCCCTCTTGATCAAAGCCGTCGAGACGCAGAAAAAGAGGTATGGTCAACGTCCCGTCAATCGTTCTCTTTTGACCTTGCTCTAGTTTCTTGGCCATTCTCTGCGGAGAGAATGGCGAAAAGGTGGAATTGTTTGCTGGAACATATAGGACTGCTCTCGGCCTCTCCCGTACTTTTATTCTTCCCGATTCACCAAAGTCTCTGGAACTACAGCTGCAAGGCGATGATCTCGTGGAGGTGTTTTTGGTGTTTTCACAAAACGTTTTCGGGTTGGAGCCCGCGACCGTGAGGGTGCGCGAGGTCCGTATCGGGCGCGCCGAACGAAGAGCCGCTCGACGGAGGGTGAGGGAAATCCGGAACGGCCAGACGGACCTTTTCGACACCGACCCACAACTTCCTGAAGACGAAGACAACAACGTCAGCTTTAGCATCGGCATCACTGTACCGTCCGCCCAGGATTCCCTTTCGCGCAACAACTCGGTTGCACATCTCCCCGAGCCCGCCAACACGCCAACGGGAAGCAGTGGCGCACACGACGCCGCTCTAGCGCACGCTGAGGAACTGGTTGCCCTCGCTTCTGCCCAAGTTGGACCTTACACGACGTTCCAGCAGTTGTCGTTTGCGCCAAAGATTCCTCTTGCTACCATCGCTGACGACTATATCATTCCTCCAACGTACCCCGATTTTCTCGGGTATCGCGCTGAGCATGAACCAGACACGTCCGGGGACAACAGAAACCTCGCCTCCATTCAATTCAATCCGCCTGGTCTGCCCACGCCAGCGCCAGCTCCTCCGTCGAGATGGTTTTACCGTGATCCTAAAGGCGTTGTTCATGGTATGCCATGCTCTCTGATGTGTCGTACAATCCCATTTACGACGACGATCCAGGACCTTGGAAGGCGAATTTGATGCAAGCTTGGTACAAGGACGGGTTGCTCCCCCCCGATCTCCCTGTCCGCAAAGAGGAGGACGATGAGTATATGTTGCTCAGAGAACTAAGACAACAATGCGTCGACCCAGTTCACCCATTCAGGTCGGCCCCACCGCTCCCAGCCGTACATCCCTTTTCGTCGTCCTCTGACGCATCCAAACCGCTTCTTCCACCCATCTCTCTTCTGGTTCAGCCGCGACATTTCGGTCCGCCTGCGTTGTTCTTTTCTTCCCGCGGAGGGCATAGCACGTCCATTGTTGACGCTCGTGGACGCTCCGTGCTCAGAGGAAGATTCCTATGGAGCGCGGACGACGAGCTCGACCCAAAGCAGAATGCACCGCGAATGGGCGACATCAAGAGACTGGAAGCTTTTGACGTCAAGGATCGTTCCGTGATCGTGGCCATGCGGCAAGGAGGCCTGGAAGCGATGGACCTCGGCGATGCGCTGCTCAAACCCGCAGACGAGTCGCGCACAGTCCTACCGTATTTTCTTCCGCCACCTTCAAACATCAACAGGCGCGAACCTTTTGTATGGAAGATTGGGACTCCCGTCAGTTCTTCCACCGGCGGTACTGCCCTGACTGCAAAGGCAAAGACTGGCTATTTGGGAAAGAAAGGGAGCTATCCTCCCAGTAAACTCCCGTCCAAGGGTGACCTCACGGCCGTCAACGAGGACAATCAAGAGTTTGCTGACGAAATCATCTTCCTTGGGCGCACTGGGGACGACATTTACCTTTGCGAGCGCAATGCTGGCGCCTTTAGGATATTGAGACTCTGTCCTGACACTTAGCCGCTTTTCGTTACTTTTTTTTTGTCATCCACCATCTATCTATCACCCGCGCGCAGTCGCAGATACCTTTGATACCTACCTCCCATTCATAATCAACCACCTCATAGTTTTGCAGCTATCTTGCGTAGATCAGTTTTCAAGATCTTGCCCGTGGATGTTTTCTAATCAGTACTGGAGATGAGTATGTGTCCAGTTGACCAAGATGGTCGTGCTTACCGGGAGTTTATCCACCACTTGGACCCACTCAGGACAGGCAAATCCTGGCAAACGTTGGCGCGCGTGGCGCTTCAACTCCACCTCGAATCCTGCGTGATCCCCTGCCCACGTCTGAACAACCTCTGTGCGGAGGATAACGAAAGCCATCGGGCGCTCTCCCCATTTGAGGTGGGGCCTCGCGACTACTGACACCTCGAGAACATGCGGATGACTCGCAAGTTCTTGATAACATGAGTTGAGATGACTAGGCGGCAGAACGTGCGTCTCTCACCCAATTCTATCGCAAGGCTCGATGCATTCTGTCCAAAAAGTGGTAAACACTTCTCTCATGAAAATCGATCAAACTAACCTCCCCGCCAGAGATGATAATGTCCTTGCTTCTATCCATTATCTGTACAACACCATTGGGATGCATCACCGCAAGGTCTCCAGAGTTGAAGTATCCTCCCCTGAACGCCTTGCGGGTAGCTTCTGGATCCTTGAAGTACTGCCACACGTCGTGTAAACCTTGCAGAAAACGATGATGATGTCTCCCACCTCTTTCATGACAATATTGCCCCGCGTCACGATCTCACCCACCGTACGTCCATCCATAGGAACGTCAACCAGTTGTTGATCGTTCTCGTGCTTTGGAGGATACACAACGCGGACGCCTTGAGCGGTGGCGAAGCTGTGTCCCTGACGTGCCATCAGCTTTGCACGATCATTCAGAGGGAGTGACGTCCAGGCGGGTTGATCGTAACACCGCGTGAATGGCCCGTACGTCTGTGACCGGTAAAAGTATGACTACTGGAGAGTGACCAAGTGGCGTACCTCACTTGAGCATCGCCAAGAATCAACAAAAAGACATACCAGAAGAGAGGGAGGGAAAGACGCACGTAAGGCCATACACGTGGACGGGCTTGATTCCAAGTTGCTCCAGCTGGCCGATCAGCTGAGCAGTCGGTGCGGATCCAGCGATGATGGCAGAAACAGGCTGTTGCAACGGTTGCTTGGAGGCATCATTAGCGATTCCGATCTAGCTGAGAATCAATACGGTAACGACATGCGGAAGATAAATAAAAAAACCTGGACTGTGGGTGCACCACAATAATGTGTAACGCCAGAGTCGAGTAAGTGCTTCCAAATCTGGGGATAGTCGACCTGTCGAATAGTGATCTACGTAGAATGTCAATATGCGACGGGGCTCGCAAGATGAAAACATGCTTGGGTTGCACACGCGAAAACATTGGCCCAAGGGAACGTCCATCCTGCAGCATGGAACATAGGAAGGACCCTGAACACAAATCATTTTGCAACAATCACCAAAAGGAACGAGGAGGGAGTACCATAAATAGCGGGACTCGCAATTGATTCTAAGGACTTGCAATGAGATTTCTGTCTGACGAGGGGGGGAACACTTGCCTAGCTTCAAAGGCGTTTGCTATTGCTGCCAGGTAGGACCCTAGTATAAAAAGTCACCCATCAAATGGATACCACAAAGGAATAGATGAAGACCTCGCAGAGTAGTGATGACCCCTTTGGGCTATGAACGTATTAGACGTGTACCTAGGGTTGGATCGTTGAACGTACTCTACCGGTAGTACCTGAACTGGAATGGGACTTGATTCAATACGAATGTCGGTAAACTTTGAGGTCTTACGTGTAGCACAGGACTGCAGGTGCATCTTCGTCGGGTTCTACATCCAGTCCGGCCCAGCCTTTCTCTGAACCGAATATTTGACCGGTGCTCAGAAAGTCTTCGTACGGATCCCCGGGTCTACCGGTATCGTGGCAGACGATGGTGGTAACGTTGGAGTTGGGGATAAGATGTAAATACTCGTGGTCGACAAGTATGAGTTTGGATTCGCTGTGCTCGAGAATATAGGCGATTTCAGAAGGGGTTAGGCGAGTGTTTATCGGAGTGAGGATAGCACGAGCAGCAAGGACGCCAAAGTGAGCATCTGCAGAGTTGGATCAGTGGGCATGTGCTAGAAAGTGAGGGGGGACATTTACCTGCGATCATAGGGCTTGGGGCGACGATGGGTTAGCTGTGAACGTTTGGACCATACTGCTCGCACTCACGAATTTGGAGCCAAAACGGCTACGCGATCGCCTGGGCCAATGCCAGCGTGTACGAGGGCGTATGCCAAATTCTGTATGCGCTGAGCCCTAAAGGACCGAGAATTAGACAGGACCGTGGAGTGGGCTCGTGAGTTACCAAACGCTGTACGAGTAGAATGCAGGTTGGGCTGCGTCGGGATGGGCGAGGGCGAGCTTGTCCGGGTATACGATGGCGGCATGAAACAGAAAGTTGAGCGGGTTCTGTGGGCAGAGATGAGAGAGCGGAAAAGAGGGAGAGAGAGGACGCACGAGGGGTTGATGATTTACGGGGCACATCATGGAAGACGACGCCAGATCGGGCAGAAACAATACACGCGTAAACACCCTCCGAAACGCAGCACACCGCCCACTACGTTTTATTGGAAGCCTTTTTTCTGTCTACAAACATGTCCGACGCTGCAGCGGGTTCCGTGGACAAATCTGTCCAGGTCAAGCTCGTCCTTCTCGGTATGTCGCTCCCTGCTCAAATCGTCTCATCTTTTTCATTCGCCCCTCATCCAACTAGGCGAAGCCGCCGTTGGAAAGTCGTCCGTCGTCCTCCGATTCGTGAGTTGCTACCTTGAATTGAAACAACAGGCCATTACCCCCCTTTGATAGGTATCCAACGAATTCCAACCTAACAAAGAGCCCACTATCGGTGCTGCGTTCTTGACCCAGAAATGTCGTCTAGAGGACCGCGTGCTGCGTTACGAAATTTGGGATACCGCTGGCCAGGAGCGTTTCCATTCTCTCGCCGTCAGTCATATCACTCTCGCTTTATCCTCCCTGACCATATTTCCACATCATAGCCCATGTACTACCGCAATGCTCAGGCCGCCGTCGTAGTATATGACGTCACGAAAGCTTCCAGTCTTGAGAAAGCAAAGTCCTGGGTCAAGGAACTGCAGCGACAAGCCAATCCAAATATCGTGATTGCGCTTGCCGGGAACAAGGTCGACCTGGTCCAGCCATCCACTTCACTCCCAGGCCCAACTCCGGGATCCGAGTCCGAAGACGAGGCAGATGATGCCACCGCAACCCCAGGAGAGGCTCCCACTCCTGGTGACGGCGAGGAATCACTGCGACAAGTTCCTCGGGAGGAAGCACAAGCATACGCCATGGAGGCTGGCTTACTTTTCTTCGAGACCAGCGCCAAGACTGGAGAGGGCATCGTAGAGATCTTTACGGAAATCGGTCTGCTCGCTTTCCCCGACTTTCCTCTCGGTCATCACTAAACAATCCGTGTGCAGCCAAGAAAATACCAATCGAACATATCTTGGCCTCCAACCGCGGTGCCGGCAGAAACGGCGCAGGTAACCGAGCGGGTACTTCACGGCAAGAAGGTGCTGTCAACTTGGAGGAAAACCCAGCCAAAGCCAAAGAGGCTTGCAATTGCTGAGCCATCCATCTGTCATTATTCTGGAGAACTACCATCTTGTTGTTTATCCCATGATTCATTACATGAACCCTTGACATATATGATTACACCTCCCAACCTTTTTCTCTAATTGCTTCCTTAATTCCAGTCGGTTAATTGGACAGTCCCCTCCCGACGTTAAACACACGGTAGCCAAACTAGCACGCATTTCACCGACGATCGTGTGCAGGAATAAAGTCCATATAAGGCGGAGGTCTCGACGTCTGCTCTTGTTCATTGGGTGTCAAATATGGTGGGGGCGCTGTAACGTGGGTCGATCCTTGATCCATAACTTCACCTGCTTGAGATAACGAGTGGTCATGGGCGAACGAATGATGAGGTAAGCCTGTGGAAGGGCCAGAGCCAGACGATGTCGGTGATCTAAACTCAGAATCTATAGAAGGGGGTGGGTCCGATGGGTCGTCCAGAGGCGGTGGCGGCGGCGGCGGCGGTTGCTCGTCCTCAATTAGTCTCAAGACTCGATGTGGTTGCGAAGGATCGGCAAATTCGGTGAACTCGGGGGCTTGTGCCACTTCTTCAACCGAAGGCGGGGGAAGAGATGTCCGACGTAGTGGATCAGTGTGGCCATCAAACTGTTGGGAAGAGGAAAAGCCAAAGATGACACCTTCGCCGACTATGGTGGTCTCTGCTACGGGTGTCGCAAAATGTTCGTCCGCGTTTGTAGGAATGTAAATTTCGTTCTCCGACTCCTGGAACGTGGGCAGACCAGTTGAAGTGGATGCTGCCTCCGATGGAAAAAACGGTGGTGGAGGGATGTCTCTGTCTTCGAAGGGGGGTGGGGCCCCATGTTGCGTGTAACTTGGACCAGCCTCTCCCTCGTGATACAGAGGGGCGGAAATGTCAGTGTCCTCTTGACGTACGGTCCTAAGTGGTGGGCGATCATGCTTTTTTTGATATGCAGTATCTACCCATTCCTCAACCTCGGGTAGTGGAGCAGGGGGAGGGATAATGTTGATAGGAATGGGAATCGTGTGCAACGTTTCTGTCCTGCTCGTGACGTCGACAAAGGAAGTGTGGACATTCAGCAAGAATGATACACTGTGCAAAAGGGTCGTCTGCGTGATGGAGACGCAATGTGGGTCATTCTCCACGTAAACATAATCACCTTCAGCTAGAGTCCGTGGACGATCAGAGGGCGAAGCGGAGGGCGAAGTTTGATGCAGAACGAAGCGTAGTCGAACTGGGTTGGAGGTGTGGAACCTGCAGGAAGCCCCAGAACGGGACATGGTTGTCGTATATGCAGCGGCGAAGAGTGTGGGAGTGTCCAACGATGGGTGACTTGGTTTGTCCACGGCTGCAGAGGAAGGTCCTTCGAGCAGAGGATCGTCGATTCCATCTGTTGGCCGTTCCGTGACGTCTTGTTTGAGGCCCTGTAACTCGCGCTCCAGGTCATCGAAACACTTGACCTTGACAACGCGAAGGAGTTCCATTTTGATGTTACGGAGTCTGAGCCCTCCATCCAGGACAAGTTGGCGAGGGGGAGGCGGTACCGTAACGTAAACCGGAATTGGCTCTCCCGCAGTGAAAGTTGACTTTGGAATCTCTGCCTCCACGCGCACGGGATGATGCATTACGTGCTTCTCGGGCGAGATCGCGACGGTATGCGTGTGAGAAGTGTAGCGCCTGGTATGTACTGACAGTTCCCTTGATATAGGGGAGAGAGTTGGATCCACCGGGTGCAAAGTCGCGCTTAGCAGGTGCGTTACGGAGGAGTGAAGGGTATGGACACATTGTGGTACGTCGGGCATGAGCGGAATGGAAAACGGGAAGGAGGTAGGGATGGCTTTCAAAGAGTCGAGCGGGAATGAAGCCACGTCCATTTCAGAGGCGCAGAGCTCGATTTCTCGTCCACGTACGGACTCTGTTGTGCGCAAAGAGACGGACCTTGTGTGCAGATGCGGTCAGGTTATCACCAAGGAGGATTTGGACGGACTGACAACTTCGTCCACGCGCCGGGTTGGGCACCTTTGAGATGCACTTCTCCCTCCATCGCTGCGTGTTCCCCTTCAGCGCCGACGAAACCTTTCTGGAAGTTGATCCCGTCCAGTGCCGGCACGATAAGTAGCTGGAGACTGGGCACGTCCGACGAGCAGTCACTGCGCAGGACATCGCCAGGACTATGCTGAGAATACCGGGGAGGGGGAGCACCGTCGGCAGGCATGTGAACCAAACCTCCTGATGAGTAGGTGGTAAATCGCCACTCGTACAGCAACGCAATTGCTTATAGACACTTGACATCATACCACAGAAGAAAAGAAAAAAAAACAGATGGCAGCCCTCATTCTACCCTCATCAGACTCTCCAATTCGGCGAACATCGTCTGGTCCAGATCTCTCTGCATCAACAGTTCCCATGCAGCATCCCGACGACCAGCGAGCATCCCCATCCCCCTTTCCACATTTGTTTCCCCCGACTCCCCAAAACCCATCCCGAA
This sequence comes from Phylloporus cf. tubipes, assembly GCA_038094315.1. NCBI lineage: Eukaryota > Fungi > Basidiomycota > Agaricomycetes > Boletales > Boletaceae > Phylloporus > Phylloporus cf. tubipes. The sequence goes on from JBBPTZ010000031.1 coordinate 41,803, forward strand.
CGCGAGTGTCGGTTGCGTAGCTTGAGAGGTGTCGAAAGCATCTTCACCACCATCGACAGCCTTCATTGCTTCGATTGCTCTGCGTGCCGTGCTCAAGAACCATTGTCGAGCCTCTGGCGAAGCATTCGTCATGGAAAATCTCTGAGCCATGCGAAGCATAACCTGCGAAAAACGAAGCGAGCGGTCCGACTTTATCCTCTTCTTTAATACAGGAGGGGATAGGAACGCGATGGCGTAGATTGCCATGGTCGCTTTCTCAAGATATGACAGCCAGGATTCTCGTGAGAGAAATGCAAAATCAGGATCGCCCACTGGCAGGCGATGGACGAGCGTTTCTAGCAAACGCCACAGCCATTGCTGCGGTATGACTCTGGAGAATATTTTTCGATTGTGATCGAGGTGGGCAATGTGTGTGAAAACATCGAGGGCCACATCAGCAACAGATGGCGGTTTGCAGTTGTGGAAAGGGATACCGCTAAGTTTCAGCATTTGCGTCGGAGGTATTGCATCTGCCGGTTCGATTAGAACGGATGCAACAAGTTCGAATATTCGGGTGCAAATCCGGATGGTAGATTCGGTGGGTGGAATAGCTTGGGAAAAAGAGATCATGACCGAGAGGTTGGATAGAATGTGAAGAACATCCTTGCGAATGTTGATGACTTCAGGAATAGAGAGAGATGGTGATGATGGTTTCGGTGGCCCGCCATCCTGCGGGACGATGACTCCGCAAACACGTAATACTAACTCCAGCGTCCGGTCGTGCCTCGCCATGAACTGCATATTGTCTGGAATGACAGACAGATTTCGGATGATATTCATGACAGCAATAATGATTTGGCTTGACCGATGTCGAGGGCCATGATCTGTCTTCCACAAGCTCTTCCCGCTTTTCAATCCCGCGAACGGCATCAATTCAGTTTCGAGAGCAAGGGCTACCAATTCACGATGGCGTGGTATCTGGGTATCCTCTGTCAGACAATATCCCGGAGCATCAGCAACGCCGTTGAACGCTTCGTCCTCCAAAAGATCCAATACTTCTTCCAACAGGTCGGAGCACTGGGCAATGGGAAAGCCTGAACCTGCGGTAGGGCCTTTCATCGTCGAAAGAAGGGTGAGTGTGGTCAGGGCATACGAAAGTTCGACCGTTAGTCGACAGCGAATAGACATGGTAAGAGCTTCAATGTCCACGGTTCCCCATTCATTGATATCCCGCATTGGACGACGTTGGGAACGAAGGTACTCGTCTTCCAGCAAGTTGAGGTCACGCCCGCCGTATGTGTCCACCTCGCGTGCTAGCGGGATATATTCGATTTTGGTCCTCGTGAACTGGGAACGCGAACGAGAAGAGGCGGGAGGTGGTGCCGAGGTCTGTGGGAGCGTCCTGTCGGCCGATGCTGATGTAGAGGGCAGCTGAAAGATGGTCCAGAGGTTTGAACACAGGGGGAAAGAAAAGACTCACAACGTCTGGCAATTCTGTCCCGCCTAGTTAAAGAGCTCCATGTCACCAATGGCGTAGATCGAACGAATCAATCTCACCTGTCTTCAACTTTGTTCGCTTTCCATCGAGTTCCTCGGACTCGAACCTCCGTTTCATCGCCGGAACATCTTGCTCGTGGTGATCATTTCCTGCAGAGCCAGGATGGGGAGCGATGGTTGTGTTGCTCAGTGGGGGGACCAAGGAATGGCCGGCTAAAGAGTCGGAGAAGGCTTGTGTACCTGAGAGAGATGGATTGGGCATCCCGTGGTGTAGATGGGGACTCTGTGGTAAAGTTTGTGATGCAAGAGTAGTGGGGCTACCGGTGATCGAGATGGACTGACTCTGTCCGCATGATACGGATTGGTTCAATAATCCCATCATGTTATTCACAGAACCAGATAGTTGGGGTGTGCCTGACAGTGCCGAACTTGGTGTCTGGGAAGGCATATTAGAAGGGTTGTTTGGGACAACCGGTGCACCGGGGGGACGGCTTGTCGACATCATTGCCTTGCGATTCGTGTCCTGGACATTGCGACGATAAGCCTCTTCGAAAGGCTGGAGGATAGCATTATAATAGCTGGCCAAGATGGCGGAGGTGGCGCGCTGTCCATTAGGCATAGGTACTAGGACATACTCGGGAAGATCGAAGTGCGAGAGAAGCTGTGGCCATGCATTCTGTTGCGTCACCTAAGTGATTGATTGAGTGTGGATGATGATTTGCCCGGTGTTGATGGAAATACCTTTTGACCTCCGCCAAGCTGACATACGAGACCCCATAATTTGAACAAGTCGACGTCTTTTCCCGCTAGACGAACTACGCCTGGCTCGCTCGAGCATTCCAAGGCTTTCCACTGGGAGGACGCAGGGTCATAGTTGGGAGGATATTGAACGGCAGTCAACGCGGGCGGGAGGGGGCAACCCTTGGTAAGATGGACGTTGGCAAGGCTGGCCAAGAAACGCTGCTTGTGCTTTATTAACGCTGGATTGGGGGGATTTGGGGGGTGACGAAGCGGGATGTTGGACGGTGGGATGGACGGGTCGAGTGAAGCGGGGTTGTGCTGGAGGCTGTGAACGGGAGCAAAGGCAGGCTGAATGCTGGAATGGGGGGGAAACTGCATGGAGGCGGGTGCGTCCAGAATGCCAGACTGGAGTGGGTTCGGCTGGTTATACGGGGGCGAGATTCCGCCAAGGAATGGTGCCGGAGTTGTTCCGCCCAGTTGGACCTGAGACGGAGAGGATGCGGGCGGACGTGGGTAAGCGTTTGTGAACTGGCGCTGCATGTTGACGACGCTGAGGGCGGCCATCTGTTTTGCGGCGGCATTGTGGTCGAGACTGAACGAGGGCTCGGTATGTGGGTAGGGTGGTGCGGTGGGATTCTGCGCGGGATGGTTTCGAGGTTGCTGTGGTCTGCATGGCGCGGTGAGGGGGAGACGGGGAGACGGGGAGGAAGAAGGGACACTTACAGCATCGTTGTCGTCGTCGTCGTCGTCGTCGAGCGTTGTGGCTGTCTCACGCGCGCCCAAACTCTCCCGCGCAAACGCTAGCATGCCCCGCTCAGAAATCGACGACATATTCGCTGCATCTGCGCTTCCAAAGAAGAAAACCAACACCTCGCTCGCTCACCATCCAGAGACCATCGACCCGCTCAAGAGAAAGCAAGATCGACAACGAAAACGGCGTCGAGAGAAAAACCTCGATGACCGCTTCAAAGACTCTAGGGGATCCGCCCCTCGTTCGTCTTTTTTCCCTTTCTTCTCCTCGTCGTTCCAACCGTCTCCAGGCCGCAAAACGGTCGATGGCTACACCATCTACAAAGAGGACGAGCTAGGCATCTCCACCACAGGCGGAGGTGACCGTCTCATCCCAATCTTCTCGCGCCGCTCTGACTCGTCTCTTTGCCCCAGACACTCCTCTTTGTCCCTTTGACTGCCAGTGCTGTCCGTCCCCGTCCTTTTCCCGGCTCTCCTCTCATCATTCCCATCACAGGTTTCTAATCCACCCAGTGTGACATGTACAGTATCCAAGTACAAATGTATCCTTGTTCACCACCACTCGCGTGGATTTGCAGCTTTCTCGGCTCTATCGAAGCCTCGCTGATCCAGCCCTCGCGGCCATGATCTGTAAGGTCAATATGTAGCCAACAGCATGCCACCCCCCGTATCTTCCCCACCGAACATCGCATGTCGCTTGGGACAGTACTTTTATCTCTGTGGGCTACATTATTTCCTACTTTTGTGGAATGCGCCAAATTGTCTGAACGACCTAAAGCGGACGCTGTACATCATTGGATATCAATCGTCATCGTCATCAAGTGCTTCCACAGCGTGTGGAGGCTGCCCCTCGTCGAATACATTGCCAAATAGATCGTCACCTTCCAGGGCCCGGCGAACTTCTTGAGCCTTTTTATTCCGTTTCGCCTCAGCTTTACGTTCCTCTTCCGCTTTTCGGACCAGATATGCCTTGCTTCCGACCACCTTTTCAGGGTTCTTGCATAACTTGAGCCTGCGATCGACTTGCCGGACTGCTTCGACGTCTGGTGGATGTCCTGTGCGCATGATCAGGTCTTTCACTGCATCGACCGCACCCTGGAGTATTTCCGGTGTCTCGCCAGCCCCTGGCGACTTGGAGTTGAGCCATTTTTGTGCAAGGAGCGGAGAAGCGAGCGACAGCGCCGAAAGCGCTATTTGGGACGGTGTGTACACGAGCTCTGCATCAGTGAAACGTGAGTTGCGGACGTGCTTGAGCGCCGTCTCGTATACGTGCTGTGGCCTCTGGTCGACTGTGATATCTGACAAGGACTGGAAGGGTATGAGAGGAAAGGGAGGATGCTGGATGAGGTCGCACCTGGAGGTCGAGCCACAGGCCCCAGAGGGCTCTATGGGAATGCCACACGGCAAATTCAAAGTTGAGGCTTTGAGCTACAAGGAACTCGAGGTCAAGAACGTCGGAGGGGGATGTTCGAGGGATGTTGGACGTGTACGCGTCGAGGGATATCGGATTGTTTGTCGTCTTGGTGGCCAAAAACAAGGCTGTGAGCCTGGAAGGCTGATTGATCAGAAACAGGAGGAATAGCTGCGGAGACGACCGTACATGACGTTCTTGGGATGCCAGTCCATGACAGTGTTTCTGAGATAGAAGCGCTTGAGATAGGTGATTGCGGTGGCCTCGACTTCCTCCGGGAAGCGAAAGTGACCACATAGCTGGGGGATCTTGGAAATGTACAAATTGACGAGGAGAAGTTCCTCGCGAGCGTCTAGAAAGGAGACATTGGCTGAAGATCCGGGCTAGACGATTCAGGTGGCGTGCGTGCGGGTAGAGCTGCGTGGATACCTCGTCGGCCTCGAACGCGTTCGTGATCGCGGCGACGGCGGTGGAATTCAGCGCGTCGCGGACGATGTGCAGGCGTTCCGGGGAGAATCTCCAGTTGGAAAACTGGGTGCTGGCGTGGTAGGAAGGAAACATGTGGGATTGGCCGTACAAATATGTACCGTCTGTCTAGTACAGTACACGTCATGGACGACGAGCTCGTGAGCGTCCTTCCTATCCATTACTCGGACAGATCATGCCCGAAAGTGCACGTTCACCAGTTCCCGCTCTTAAACCGATCTCTTCAAGTACCACCATCGGCGATCGTCGCAGGAAAACGGATACGTGCCCGCGTCAAGCCTGTGTCTCGCAGGATCGAGATCCATGTGCCAGTTGATGCGCGCCCCGAGGTATGGAACAACGAGAAGAGTAAAGACCTTGGGGCTGCACAGCGCGAAGACGACCGCGAAAAGAACCAAACAGACCAGAGGGAAGGGGAAGAACCCAGGTTGACCGACTGCCGATTGCGGAGTGACCCCATTCCTCAATGTGGTGCCTATATGCTCGGGGTCGTGCGAGACGGTGAGAGGTCCAAGCGAATGCCGTTCTCCTTTTGCTGAACAGAGAAACCAAAGGTCGATTGCACCTCGTGCCCATCAGCGAGACACACCAATTTCGTCCCACCTTGACTTATCTCGACACCGTGTCTCGCAAGGCGCGCCATTCAGGGGGGTCTGACACCGAAAGCGACGATGGTCCGCCCCCAGATCCGGATGAAGCACTCCCGGTCGTCACCGCCCCAAGGAGAGAGAAGAAGGTCGCCGAGGCAAAAGAGGTGCAGGTTTCGGCTCGCAAGTCAGGAGACGACAAAAATTTTCAGGGCGGGATGTCAGCCGCTCGGCGAGAAATGTTGCTCGCCGTCAGGTCTGAGGAGGACGAGCCTTGGGAGCCTGTCCAGTTTTGCGATGGAGAGGTGATCATATCACCCTCGTTGGGTTCTCGTCTGACCCATCACACAGACAAAAGATTCCAACCAAGTGTTCGAGTCCATCTTTTCGCGAAACGATGACCTTCTTGAATGTAAAACGGAGATGACTTTGTATCTGAAATCGATAAACGGACTGTAACTAGCAGTGATTACAAGTAGTCGGTCACTTTTCCAATGTCCACCACCGAGACCGACTCAGATCCGGAGCAAGAGCTCGCTTCTGACACTATCTCCAGCTTGACGGCCTTCGCCCGCTTGTCCGCGACCCGCCAGCCCGACCCAACAAGCCAATGGACCGTCAGCTGGGCCGCGGACACCCTGGCTACCCTCGACTTTCGACTTGTCCGCGAGGTATGCCATTCCGACTCCTCCGCGCGTACTGCCCTTGTAGACGTGCAAGTAGGATACCAGGCTTCATGGTCTCGTTCAAAATTGTGCTAGCACGATACTCGTCTTGTTCGACACTGTGCTTCAGCAGACACTGACCGCTGACAACGCATATGGCTTGATCTCAGACATTGCCAGTATACGTGCGTCACCTCATTTCCTTGATCTCTTGTACTCGCTCATTCTCCTGGATGAATCCAGTCAGGCCCTCATTTTTACATCTTCTATTTCAGTATCGCCGCCTCTTTCGAATCATCGCAACGAGGAATTTCAAGCCGGACTCTGCACCCCTGGCAATTGTATGCTGGGTTGACGTAGTCTTGGCTAAGCTCGGTGATGTTTCTGCATTCATTGCGGCGGGCCTTGATGGAGATCATCCCGACCAGTTACTTCCCGAGTCCTTGAAGGCTCATAGGGAAGAAGATAACCTTCGTGCCGCGATACAGCTGCCAGGTAAGACGTGTCCCGTCGAAATGTGCGTGCATCTCACACAAGGGAGACAACTTGGATATGCTTCCATCTATGCTTTTGTCACAGCGCGTCTCACCTGCCGCCAAACGACTGTGCATAAGGTTGATGATGGGAAGGTATATTCTTTATCCTGCACTTTCAAGAAATGTGGGTGGCGATACGTCAGTTATTTACGAAATTCAGCCAGAGCAGTGTCAAGTCACGACGCTTTTTACAGCATGCACCAGTTACTTTCCACATTCGCGGAATTTGTAAGACAGAGTGCAGCTCAGGTGGATGAGCTGCGTTCGGTACTGGGACCTGGCTTGCGGTACCTCCTTCAACAGGAACGTCTCACTAGTGCAATGGCAATTTCCTTGTTCGCGGTGACCAACTTTCTTAATTTTGCTTGTCGACTGTGTCTAAATGGTCTTCTAGGCCTCTGAAATCGCGCAAGGTTCCACCACTAGCTCGACACGTGTGGCTGCATTCCGTCCCCAAACGATGGCCGCCGCGATGCAGCTCTTACGATTTGTTCTAAATGAGGGGGGGCACACCACCCGGACGAGTGTGCTGAATCCATCGGATCACCTCGACATTCCCACAAGCGTCATCATACGATGGGGAATTGTTCCACAATGGGCATGGAGCATTTGGCTGGAACATCGCTGCTTGCATGCGGACACGATCATATACCTTGTAGGTTCACCCTTTTTGGAAGCGAGCATTTCTTAGGGCTTCAGACTACGGCGTGCATTCAGCACCATAACGCAGGCCCGGGAGCGGTGTCAGAAGTTTCGGATCTGTTATGTTTCAGTGATAGCCCAAGTCACCAAGCAGCCGTGATCAGTGTGATAATCGTGAGATGAGTGTGCTTTACGCTATAATGTGGGCTGACATGGTCTAGGATATCCTCTTTCGGTTCATTTCGGTTCTCTCCGCTGGCGGGCACTCTAAGCAACTCTCAACAAGCATGACGAACGTACTCCACGAAAGCTGTCGATCGATTTCTCAGTGGATGAACCGTAACTCATGCGGAATTCAAAGTTCAACGGAATGCTGTGAAGCATTGATTATTCTCTTTGGCTACTTGTCCCAGAATGAGCGATATGCTGTTTGTGAGTTACCGATTCTCTGTTTCCCCACGCGTGATAGAGGCGCCAGGAGTGAATGAGTTAGTTATCGAATGCTTGGCACTTGCGAAGGGACAATGCATTCGCAACGCTTGGAGTGCAGCCTCTGAGGGTAAAGAGTTTTGCTTTCTCGAAGCTCTTGAGCAAAGTACGACCTAGTCCTCTCTCATGAATATGACGCTGAACAGTTCCAGGTTTTATGAGGGCAAAGACGTAAGCATCCGGCGAAAAATGATCATCCCGCAATGCTGACTTGACACAGCGCACTATCCCGAGACGATCTCTCAAAGTCCGTGGAAATCTGTGCGGTACAACTGATGCAGTTCCTTGTTGTCATGGTGTCCAAGAGAGTCCAACCATTGGATCCAGACACGTTTATCGACTTTATAGACGCGGTTGGGGAGCGAGTCCTTGAAATGCCATCGAATGACAGAGGGTTCCTTTTCGAGACCTTTCTCGTATGTCTCGCGACTGTGAATTTATCTGGAATTGATCTGCCACCCAACAAAACGCATCTCGCTGCCGAGGAAGCTATATGGCGCCTGGGTATGTGTAACGGAGGTGGAAACCTCTTCCTGGCATGTAAGTACGCATGCCAAAAGATGCGAAAACGGACTAAATTGGGGGTCGCCTAGCTTCTTTCTCGTTGTACATCACTTCTGCACGCGTCGGCGTTGAGCCACTGACCTACCTGGAGGGTTTAGAACACTTGCTGGACGTTTTCCTAGTGGCGTGCTCACGGCAGTACCCTCGCGAGTATGACCCCTTGGCATTGATTGTACTGCCTACGGTATGCGATGCATTGGGGCACTTGTTGGATCATGTGGAGGACACGACTGGTAAGCGCTGATTTAAGGGGTGCGCGTGTTATCGAATGATTGCCAGAAGTATACACCTGGGCGAACCCCAGGATATCGGCAGCCATGGCGTCCTTGAAGAGCGGAGAAGATCTCGAACATGGTGCGTTATCGGGACGACCTAGATGGCTGGGGATGAAGAGGGAATACGAGCTGGTGTTTTGCAGGCTGGAGGGGGTCAGTCGGTTGTTGTACGTACTGTCTGTGTGACGTGTTACATTCCAGTGTCACATTGCATAAGACTGGACTCCCGAACACGATCGCTTGTTCGACGTCGACGTCGATGTCGTCGCCGTTCTTGCTCAACTGTCGCCGTAGATCACATTCAGCATCATCACCGTCCCCGTCCCCAGCGCCCGCTTCTTCCTGGCGACCAGCGCACAAGCGAGCCCACTCTTCCCACCGCGACACCCTCCCCGACTCGCAGCGCCGTCGCCTCGATATCTGGAGGACAGGAAAAAGGCTTCGCAGAGACATTTCCGTACGTGTCTTGCCGTGTCTCATCTCTCATTGTTCATCTCTCCTCTCCAGCCTACCCGACCAACTCGGAGTTCCACCCCCGCCTCCGCAGACAGCCGTACTACAAGCTCCGGTTCATCCCCACCGCACACACCTCTCTTCCCCGCTTCCTCGTCAGACTTCCTTCTTTTTACCAGTCATTCCCTTTGCGGAGGCGGTTTATCCACCCGCAATTCTCGTAGCCCCTCTTCCGCCGCGTCGCTTCTCCATCGCGGTGCTTGTGAACCTTCTCAATCAGAACTTGCTCGCCTCAGATCGGCTGCCTTCTCGGAGCTTCAACGAAGCGTTCAAGAGAATGGCGAAGGGTTCGTCAAGCGCATGCGCGAATTCGAGGATTCGCGCTCCAAATCCGCTCAGCACTCTCGCGCAAGAGCCGTAGAGAAACGTCGCAGAAAACGCTGTTCTCCTAGCGTCCCTACGAGCAGAGCCACCGGTAAAAGTACTGTATCAGACGATGACGATGACGTCTTAATCCTTTCAAATACTTCCGGTGTTGAACCGTTTCATCCAAAACCAAAACGTTCGTCCAGCCTGGGAGCAATGGATGATAGCAACTTCCAGTTGCACGACAAGACAGACTCGTGCGGTCGACTCTCCCCCATTTCTAGCATTTTCCATCCCTTCCCTGTCGCATACTATGCATCGCATGTTCACTCCAACAACGCAAATCGGTCAATGGAACTGTCCTCTTCATTCAGCGCATCTTTTGATTTTACAAGTCCCCTTCATACCAATGCATCCAAATCAGCCTTTCCTCATTCGTTCTCGGAATCTCCCCCTTCGTCAGCGGACGGGTTTCTATCAAGTTCGTACACCGAGGATGCCTCATCTTCGCCCATAGTCTCACCGCCTCAGTCGCCTCATCGTCTATCAACTGTTGCAATTCCACCCTCCGCCTCTAGTGCGGAGAAGGCAATAGCAGCTATTACACTCGTAATGGCAAACGGAGCCGGTAGCCTTGGTGACTATGAGGCAGTCAGAGCATTGAATGTCTCATCTGCAGACGAATCACAGGTTGGAGAATTGTGGCATTGAATATCTTTACACCCGTCACGTCTACATCTCTGGCAACCACTCTGGTCCACCCGTAACAAAGTTTCGCCGTCGGGAAGAATTTTCTTGTTTATTTTTATCGTTGATCGGGCACTTGTCAATGGACCCAAGAAAACTGTCGTGTCGTCGTGCGTTAATATCAAGCATCGTGTTGTACCCAGCCAGAAGCCATTTGTCTATACCATCACGAACTTTTGGTTCTCCCTTTTGATAGCTCATTTCTGGGTTGTAAATGAACAAATTACTGTGTAGAATGCTTTATTTTCTACTTCGATATGTCCCAGGAAGACCTCCAGCCGTATGTGTATTATAACTTAAGTACATGGTACATCGTGATAGGAGAATTTGCAAGCTTGAACCTTGAGATTTAAATTTGAATCTAACAGAATGGTAACAGTCGAATCTCATGCACTCGATTGACGGGGATGTCGTCTTGTTGAGCTTCAGCAAGCCTGTTTTCTAGACAAGTCCCTGTGTTTCTCCAACTCTGCCCGCAAATCGTGTACGACTTTCTCGGCCGACATGCGCTGACTCAGCTCTGCCTGGTACAATTCTTCTGCCCTTCGGCGAGCTCGTGCCTCCATCGTCAATTGTTCCCTCATTCCTTGTTGTGAATAGATGGAACCAGTTCCGAGATTCTAAGAACGACTACACACCGGAAATGAGCTTCCCAACACCGGGCGGCACATATAGCTGGGACGAAACAGGTACCCAGGGTAAGGTGAAGATTTCCGGGATGTCGAGCATATAGAATTCTCCGTCGGCGTCGAGATGAACAGTGCTGGTATCAAAGGAGTACGTTTGGGGAAAGCTTAGCGAACAACCATCCTTTGGCGAATCGTTGAGGTCCACAGCGTCCGCCTCTTCATTTACGGGAAACGTCGTCGACTCCGCACGTCTGATGTAACCGTAATCTTCTCGCGAAGGTGAGGCAGAAGTTGATAGCGGGGCCGATCCAGGGCGGTGCAACAACTCGGGATGGCAAACAGTCGTTTTGTCACTGGAAGAGTCTTCGTCTGTATGAGAAACGAGAATTGACGCTGTTGGAGCTCCGATGTCCACAACGGGCTGCTCAATTTTGCCATCAGAGGGTTGTACGGAGTCAAGGTTATTCCCTGAGGCATCCGTACCCGCGGGAAAGGCATGCTCGGAAGTCGTGCGGGTTGCAGGGGACCGCCTGGGAGAAACGTCGAGTATTGTTTGTTGCGATTGGGAAATGCTGATGATCGCGTTGGTTTGACTCTTCGCGAGGTCAGGGGTTTTCCGGATTATCGCTTCAGGCAGAGTAGAAGAAACAGGCAATGGCGTCTGGCCAACGCTGGCGTTTTCATTTCTCCCCGAAAATGGAAGAGTACCTTGTGATTGACGCATTCGAGCCCATTCCTCCATCAAATCTCTTTTCGCACTCTCGTCTCCAAGGTTGGCGATAGTTTTTCGACGTCCGTTGGGCCGCTTGGTCGATTGGGGGTTGTTCACATCGTTTGGAGTGGACAACACGACAGAGGAAGCGGATGGTTTGCTCAGCAGGTTTCCTGGTCCATCCGGATCCGCCAAGTGCGTATAAATATCTAGGTTGCGACTGCCGATGAAAGAATAGATCTTGCGCGAAAGCCGGGTGGAACCTCGTGATCGCGGGGTATTCTCCACATCCGTTGTGGGCGAATCGACTCTCGATCGAGAACGTCTGCGTGGTCGTAGCTGTGTGGAAAGTCGAGAGGACTTCGAGGCAGCAGGAGTAGACGACGATCTTTTGTGTCTCTTCCGAGGACGCCGTTCATTAGCGTCGGCGGTTCGCACTTCCATCGACGGAGAAGTGCTGGCCGTGCCATCCGCTTGGGGTGCAAAACAAGATGACAAGTCACGTTTGCGTCCGCGAGCTACGAGTCGTTCCGTGTTAGACTGGTAATCAACGTTATGATCTCCATCCCCACCGGTCACAGCACTTGACAAGCCTGGCGATGGTACATCCTCGACACCCAAGGGCGAGATTTCTATGAGTTATCGGATGTCTGCACAGACTACATGAACATGCGTGCTCACTCTGTTTCCTCGACCGTAGCGACTCTGCGGCGACGAGCATCAGTATTTGCAGAAAGTATCACGGGCAGCACGTAATGACTCTTTACCTAGCCTCCAGTTTTCTTCTTGACCCACGGGCACGCTCATAGCGCGGTTTGTGGTCTTTCGTTCTAAGAAAGGTGCAGTCATTCTCAAGTCAGTAGTAGGACTGAGGTTGGCAAACCTGGACGACGGCGAGGACGAGTCTGAGGCTCTACGACAGTAGTAACTTGAATATGCGGCACTAGTGGCATGTTCCAAGGTAGTGTTGTGAAATAATTCTTTGGCCATGTGTGAAACGTAAAAGTACGGCGTGAAACGGCATAGTGTACAGTATTCAGTCCAACACATCATCCCAACTATAAAGCGGAACCCAGGACCTTCATTGCTAGTGCACGGAGAATCTGGGTATACGTTCAGTTTCGTCTGAGTGAAGGTCAAATATTGAGCACATACTTCAGCTTTCTGGGTCGCTCCAAGCTCCGAGAACACTGCTGCGACGCTTTTGCCTTTGGCGTCCCTTATCGCTCCTATTCGGTTACCTGTAAAAGCACCAAGTACAAGACCTGGTACATTGGCCACAATGAAACCAAGACCTGCGAGTGAAGTGAAAAGGTAATTCATATTTATACAAGGCTAACTCACCTCCGCCGCATGCTGTGCCGAGGTAAGACCACCATGGCGAGTGTCGTTCCACTTCAGGGCGGAGGAGCTTGGCAAGGTTCAGCTTATGGCCACGACGAGTCCTCGAACCAAGTTCGTACCTCGTCAAAAACATCAGCGAAGACATTCTCAGCATCGGGCCTCTGCTCGTGCGCGCTGTTCATGGATGCATTGTCTGTGGCAGCACCACCAAACATACTGGCAAATTGGCGGAAGAAGTTTGAGGATGCCTTTGGGTCAGCACTCTTGTCCGATTGAGGTCTTGAGGAATAGAGTGTGTCATATTCCTTCCTTCGAGTGGGGTCAGAGAGGACGTAGTATGCGTCTGCAACAGCCTATTACAATAGTAATGGAGAGAATGCCATTGAATCCTATAGTACCATGCCTCGAGGAGAACAAGGGACTACCTGGAATTTCTCCGTGGCAGCTTTCTTCTCGGCATCGGTCGCCTTTGTCAACCTGTCGGGATGCGTCCTACGAGACAACGATGAGCAGATGCCACATCGTGGGGCTCACGCTCATTACCTCAATGATTCTCTCCTGTAGGCCTGCTTGATCTCCTCCGAAGAGACCGATTTCTGCACGCCAAGGATGCTATAGTAGTCGGGAAAGGCGGACATGGTGGGGGTGTAAAGAAGAGTTTGCTAGTTGCGATGTTGCATGCTGGTCAACGCCCTGCACTGCCGATGGAGGAAAGCACGTGCCAGTGTGTATTCACTCTATTCGACAATAATTAGTACTAGCATGTGCAAAATTGTTAGCCTTCATCGATCGTCCGCCAACAACTGTACTCCACAAGTCTGCTCTGTGTACGACCGTATAGCGAGTGGTGGAGGTCTTGGTCGTACGAACACCCACTGAACTTCCTTCGCGCGAGTCGCCGTCTCCGAGTTGTGCGAGCCGGGCTCGGTTTGTAGTATCTCCGCGCCTTTCTCCTCGACCTCCGTCACGGCGGTCAACGGGTATGGGGAGACAGTGCCGCATATGTGGTCGTTGCTTCTATCATATTGCTTGACGCTGGATGGCTCCGAGTCATTCACAGAATCTCCCTCAGATAATGAAAGAGTGAGGGGTGAGAGCTCGGCCACGGTTGGCGAGACTTCAGATAGCCGTGGTGGGATTAGCATGCGCGGAGGAACCTTCCTCATGCCTGAATTGGTTTGGATGGTTTGTCCCCCTGTGGGGCACGAAGACTTCTCTTGATTTCCTGCCATCGATCTTGGTTCGCCGGGAATCGCGAAACCTTCTAAGGCGTCACAAACATCGCAACTAACATCGTCGAGCAGCTTACCGTCAATAAACGACGTCATGTTGGAAAGCGTTTCACCGCAATCAGGACGAAAAGACTTTCCGGCTTCCGCAGAAAGATTTTCCCCCAGAGAAGAGTGTGGTATGCCACTAAAACGCGGACAAAGCTTGGATGTCAGTGATAGGTGCTGAAATCGTAGGGGGACCGGGACATACGGGTCTTGAACGGGAGTTGGCTGAGTCGCAGCAAGACGAACGCGTCTGTTCCCTCGAATACGCTTGATGGACGACGGGCGCGACGACGACGGTGAGGGAACCGGAGACGCCAACCAGGGAGGAACCGGAAAGTTGCTCAAAGATACGTCAGAAGAAACGGTTCTTTGGCCAGTGGATGGTGACCGATTTAGTTCCACGCTTCTGTGGCTTGTGCCACCATTAGCATGCGAAGGATTTACGGATGTCCTTACGGAAAACAATTTGAGTGCTTCTATACTCCGGTCTAGCTGACTCTGCTGCCTTAGAAGCTCCTCCATCGATGTTCGTGAGTCTGGAGTGCTTGTGCTTAACCGAATACCGTCAAGACTGTAAACCGGAGAGGCTTCCATGACTGGCGAAGGCATAGACGAAACTTGGGCCAAACTTGTTCGAGCCTGAAGTAGAACCGTATGGTTGTCCGCTGGAGAATGATGTTGAATTCGACGACTATGGGTGGAACCTTCCATGCGCTCTGCCAATCCTTTGGGCTCTTGGGTCAACGACACGATGCTGGACCGCAGTTCCGTGTGAATACTTTCAGTGTATGGAAGGTCCGCTTTGACTTTCTCTGCGTTCCACAGCCTGACCCCGTCCTCCTCACGGCGTACTCGATTTCTTGATATCTTGGAGGATACCCACGATGATACGCGGTTCAGCGAGCGACGTGCAGAACGGCGGAGCGCCTCCCCATTGTGGGTCGAGGTCGCAAAGATGGTGGACATACGTGGCGTCTCGATTAGCGGTGGGGTGATTCTGAATGTCGATCCACGAACGGGTTCGGGGAGTGTGAAATCAACATCTTCGTGTCTTCTATCCTGAAATGAGGTAGCGGAAAGGAGGATGTCATGGTGCCTGAGGAAGGCGGTCACCACAACGAAAACAATGATGATAAAGACTTCGAAGGCTTGAAGAATGCGACCGACCGTCGACTCAGTGAAAGCAACTACGGAAGAGGTGAGAACCTCTGAAGGAGAAAGGCAACAATCGCTTACAGCAGAGAAGACCCCCTACGCCAATAGCGATATTAATAAGGAGGCCGGAAATTGGTGCGAGACACTCCCTGAATGTATGTATTAACGTACTATCGGCCTGGGGTGAGTTGACAGTGTTCAACAAAAGCCTCAGAAAAAGCAAGAAGGACACAAGTAACTCCAGTGCTGCGTCTGTGCCATAGACATTGCTATATTGATGGAATTGAGGGACCACTCGCCAGACAATCTGTAGGACCGTGATGGTTATGATGGCTGCCAATAAGCCAACGTCAAGGAATCTTCCTGGTAAACCCCAGCGTGGCGTCCAACTTCGACTGAGAGGGTGGGTGCATTCAAGGGTAAGAGTATTGATGCTCTGGACATTTTGAGCGGATGCTGCAGATAAATCCTTTCTTGGAGGCTCGGCAACGTATGTCCAATAGAACAGAAAACGAATGCCGATGGACAGCGCGAACAAGACCTCCCTCACCCTAATGACGGTCTCGCTTGCTTTGAAGGTCACATTCACAGCCATCCCATCAGCGAGGGTCTGGCCCAAGTCGAGGACTGCGGCGACGAAGGCTAACAGGGTGGAAACAAAAAGCCATACTGCTGACCTACGGAGGGAGTAAGCATCAAACGAGACGTAGAACCACAGTGCTCACAGTGTTACTCTTTTCATAGCAAGAAGCAAAGCTGATATGCCAAACACCAAGGTCCCCACCGATATGAGAGGGATATCCGACAGCACTTCCGCAATCTACTGCTGTTAGTCCCAGAGTTCGCGACGTAGCAACGTACTGACCTCGCATTTGTTACTCCACGAGAGGGGATAGGTGAAGTCATACCAACTAGTCGTAGGATCACAAGCAATTAAAGGATTGGCTGCCATGAGGGAGTGGTAGAAAAGAGAGGAGCTATTCCCTCGGGGAATAAGAACAACGAAATACTATGGCCAGCAAGGTTGAAGGAAGACAACTAGCCAATGTGAGGTGAAACGAGCACAGCCAGCTGGAACCAGTAACCTACGAGCAGGGAGTGGCAAAACTGAGGAGTAGGTCTGGATGGAACAAATCACAGTACTAGGTAGTCATGCTGGGAATGTCGGAACAATTTAGTGAACTCACGGTGATCGTCGTCAAAAAAAAAAGATATGATCTCAAACCGGATCTCGACATTGCCCACGGGTTACAAAACAAGTTCGTGTGGATACATGGCAACATGGAGAAAAACTGACTGAGACATGACCATGCATGACCTGCCAAAATTCGGGCCGCTTCAAATTATATAGCAAATGAGCCACCGCCTCCTGTCATTTGTCGCACCAGATACATTCCCCTACCTTCGTCAGTCGATTTGCTGCTTCTCATCCCAATTACGCTCTTCGGTCTGGGTCGGGGTGTGGCGAGTCCCAGTTGTTTCGTCGCGCTCCCAGCGAGCTGTCTTGTTGGGCCTGTGAGTTGTCGCAAGATACCCTCTCCTCCGTTACGTCCCGTAAATTGGCGCGCAATGGTGGTAGTACCTGTCAACTGAGGTGCAATAAAAGGCCCGCATCCTGCACTGCGACCCGTATGCGATGGTATAAGCGGTTTCAGTGGTGATTCTACTTGAGGGTTCCTCAAATGCAATGGAAGTAGAAGCTTGATCAAATTGGCGTGAATTTTCGTTGCGGGCCAATGAAAATGTTCAATGCTCACGAGACATTCTCTACACCATACGCCACCCTGCGTATCCAGCTTCGCAGCGGAATCTAGCCTTTTACCACATCCCGGCTGTGACTTGTCCCGCCTGCCCTTGCCTGTGCCCTTCCCTCCACATACCAAACAAGTAGCATGCCACCTCGACCCCTGGGGACCAGGGACGACACCCATCTCCATCGGAGAGACGGCTTTCTGGCATCCGGGACAAGTAACCAAACTACCGAATCGAGAAGATGACGAAAGTGACGGCGTTGACAAAGGTAGTCGTTCGTATCGAGAAGATGAATATAGACCATTACCGTGATGAGATGAACCTTTCGGCGTTTGGGTATGGCTTGCGCCCGCACGAAGCTTCTCTGCAGGTTGAATAGTGCTTGCAAGTGGTACAAGGGGTGGACCGACAGTTTGATCCGTGGGTGTCGGGCTGATGGTATCGGGGGTAACCGTGGATTTGATCTCCGTCCTTTCCGCTGGCGCACACTAATCCAATTCAGAATGAAGTCCAAGGATCCCAGACTGACATCACCCGACTGACCTCTATGTGACAAGCGCCTCCTTCTCCCCGTACAAAGATTGCTTGTCCATTGGCCGTTTCTCTAAAAGGACCATCACACAAAACGCATCGGAAGCATTCCGTATGATACGTCTTTGCGGGTCCACTATTGAGCTCAGGAACCGTGACGAAGCGGCCGCTTCCCCCAGTAACAAATAACGACCCGCCACATTTGGCGCAGAGAGAACCAGAGGAGAGTGTGGCAGTCGGAACCGAAGACTTACTTAGAGAATCCCTAGGCTTCGGGGTCGATATGCCTGATGCAGGCCGTTCTAGAGACACAGCCTTGGTCGCGGTGTGCTCCTCAAGATTGCCGCCAGAATCGTCACGTGGATAAACCTGAGGGCTGAAAGCTGGAGGGGAGGAGGGTCCCGATGACTGTGTTAAAGTGTCTGAAACGTCTGGGATCAGATCCGGAGTAGAAGGCGTCCATGATGACTGCAAGCTCGAGGTGCTCACAGCATGCCGCAGTCCAGGAGAACCGTTAATTCTAGACATGCGAGGAATCCGCGACGGGGTAGATACTGATGAATTCAATGTAAGAGTGGAATTCGACAGGAACCCAGGGGAAGAACTTGTATCCGTAATCGACACGGGTGATGAAGTCACTTGATTCATGAACCGACTTTTCATCTCTTCTATCGCGTCAAAAGATGGCCTATGGTTTTGATCCAGACTACCTGGAGCAGTTATCCTGGCTTCACCTACAGGGCCTGCATTTGCTAAAACATCAGTTCCATGACGAGCAGTGGCAAGCGTAGCCGTCTTCTTCCTGTCCAGGTTGTGGTATGTAATTGGGCTACCCTCCGGCTCATCCCTATTTAGATGCAAAGCAGAGGGGGATAATGACGGAGAGGAATCCCGCGGTAGACGATTGAGTACCGCATTCAGGCGCTGGGTGAGTTCTTCGAGAACAGGGCTACCCTCCATACTCCTCATAATTCCAAGTCTCTGTTCGAGTTCGTCAATTGCAGGACTACCTTCCCGACTTTTCAAGTCCCTAAAGGAAATAATCGGCGTCCGATGGTCTACTTTCTCCGAGCTCGGCGATGAATGAGACTTTCTCGGTGTGCTGTTTCGCTTCAAGCAGCTGTCAAAGCAATCAGGGCAGCAGGGTTTCCCCAACACATCAACCATGGGGGTATCGCCGATGCTTTTGCAACACCCTTCGCATCTGAAGCACCTCCTATGCCAAACGCGACCCGAAACCTCAACGAAGCCCCCTTCGCTCTTCAAAACGAGGACAGGCCGACGGCAGACTGAACAGTCACCCTTCGATCCACCATTTATGATAAAGCATGGCCGACAGAGAAACCGATCAGGTAACTCGGGTGCAGAGGGATCTGGAAATATTGTCGCATCGGGTTGAAATTCAGTCACGCAGACTGCACAGGAGTACGTTGCAAGAGATGCCTTGGGCTGCAGCACCGAACCATATACTTTAGAAAGCTCTGGGGCGTTTGGTGCTTGCAGAATACCAGCCTCTGCCGCACGAGTAGTCGGTGATGGTGGGCGGCGCTCATCAATGCCGAACGGTTGCTCCGATGAAGACAAAGGACGAGTAGCAGGGCCAGTGTGTGAATCAATGCGATTGAAGGAAAGGCGAGATGAACTTGGGAGGGGAAGACGGCTGCTGGCAGGATATGGCACGCATTGATCAGCTCTTTGCCCAGGCAGTGCAACGTTGGATTGCGATGTAAAAGAGTTGCCGACCTGAGTGGCCGACTTGTCTTTCGAAATGTAAGTCTGCGACCACTTGTCGACCGCTTGAGATGTCCACTGCAAGACAGGCGCTAGGCTACCTCAGCTACGATGTCAAAGCACTAATCGGTGGCGGACTAACCGACTGCGGTGCCACCACATTTGCAACGCGTTCCAGTGACAATGTCACCACATCTGCGACAGAATCCCATGTAAAGTGGACCTCTTGATAGTACGAGTCTGGGCTGACAAGATCTGAAACTGAAAGGCAATAATACGGATGCGAGAGTCGTGGAGAATGCAAGGTTAAGAATTCAACTTACGACAGGCGTGCGCGACGGGCAAGATCACGTGCCGTCGACCCTCCAGGTAATTGTGCTGCAACAATACAGTAGTACAAACAGAATACATACGACTATTCGACTCTCAAAGCTTGCCAGGTGTGGCAGGTTGCCAATCCACGCGCTCGACCTCAACCGATGATCTCAATGTATAGTCCCAGTCATGATCACTCCACTCACCATTTCAGGGGAAAGTTGGTCAATCGACCGAACGCCGAGAGATTCCATGCCAAATTTGATTTCGCGTTGCAGCATTCGCACCAAATGAATCACGCCAGCTTCGCCATAAGCCTGAAAAATGTCGATTGAATGTATTCCTGTATTCCGCGCGAACGGCTTACTTACACTTTGCGCGTATAGGAACGCCCGGCCAAGTCCAACAGCCTTTGCACCGAGGCAGAGGGCCTTGAGGACATCTGAGCAACCATGTATGTCAAGACAATAAATCCAATCTTCTGTTCACCGACCGGTGCCGCGACGAATGCCGCCATCAATGTAGACTACGAAAGTTTCTTCAGGAAGATGGAAAAAGAAAGGTGTTTTACGTGCCTTCAGTCTTATCAAACACCTCAGGACATTGCTTACGGAGCTTATAAAGTACTTCTAAGGGCGGAAGTGAACTATAAAATGTGAATTGGAGTGCTCAATAACAAATACTTCTGGTTTCTCACTATTCAAGCTGACGGCCTGGAACAGTAAAGTCAAACCACATTTGCGCCTTTTAAGGTCAGAGCTCACCACCATGATTCGACAACACGATGCCTTCGCAGCCAGCCTCCGTAGCAAGCACGGCATCCTTGCTGCAGTCAAAACTTGATGAAGAGGGAACCAAAGAAAGCTTACCGCAACACTTTGGACCCCTAAACTGGTCATCAGCGCGTACCGGTAACATGCCAAAGGTGATACCTTTAATAACGATGGGAAGCTTCGTAATGCTTCGCATCCACGGTATGGTCTGGAGACCACGTGTGAAGTGGAGCAAATGGAAATCACCATGTAAAAAGACCTACCCTTTCCCAAGTCATGTCAACATCGTTATTGATGATCAGTCCGCCGCCGGTGCCTAATATGTCGACTGCTTCTTCGTCGGCCTTGGAATCTTCTTGATGTTTGATTCCTTTATTCTCGAAGTCATCCAGGTAATGTGAGGCACGGGTATCCATGTCCCGGTTTGACGGTACGAGTGCATCGACCGTAAGGAAGACCGCCTTGTAGCCAAGCGCTTCAACTTCTCGAATGCGCTTTGCGGCGATGGCATCATTCTTGTGTTTGTACAGCTGAAAGAAGATGGGCTGGTCTGGAGAACCTCGAGCAGCAGCAATCTGGCCATACGACAGTGAGGCATTGATGGAAACCATCTGGATGATGCCAGCCTTATATGCGCCACGTGTAAGATTGATTTCTCCGAGAGGGTGTCCTAGTCGAGCTAACGCAGAACCACTAATATACACGGGTATGGTAGTCTTGTAGCCAAGAATGGTTGATGAGGTATCACAGCCGGAGACGGTCCTCATGACTCTAGGGTGGAAGAAATAGCGGCTAAATGCACGAGCGTTTTCCGCGTGCGCTGCTCACATCGCTTGAGCGACATGGATAACCACGAAGTAACTGAGACAAACTTATGGAGTCATCTGCGGCAGACGCGTAGTAAGCAAGGGCTCTGTAAGGAAGAATTTTCTTGGCTGTTTCCTACGGAGAGCGTCGGCTTCAAAAGGGGATAAAGATTGGTGAGAGCGTCTCTCTACCTCAATGTCTTGGACATTAATTATTCGGTTGAGGGGTGGTCTGTTCTTACGCGCTTCCTCCACTCGTAACTCATCTCTTGTTTTTGCCTGGTGCTTCTTTGCCTGACTCAGTACGATGACGGAGGCTTGGTCAAGATTACCAAGACGCTTTTCGGGAGCGATGTTCCTTTCGAGCGCATCGAAAGGATGGATCGGTATATAGGCTGCGGTGGCATCCCGGCCACCGAATCCCAATATCACTTGATGTCCTCCGGGGTGGTCCTGGAAGCGGTACGGTGAAATGCGAGAAGAGGACTAATGAAAGATTGAGACATACGAATAGAAAGTCGGTGACATCGTACACCTCGTTTCTTATAACGACCCAGCAAGAACTGTGTAGAGAATATATAAGCAGTAGGAGGGGATGGTGGGGATGCGCACGTCGTGGTGTTGTGTTGAGCGATCTGAGCGAGGTTGTAGGTTGGCATCAAGGATAGTCCGAACCGGCCCGATCGTCATATTTGTGGAGCCCTAATTTAGGGCTAGCAGGTTGCACGCTGATCATGTGATGTCGCGTTGTTTGGTTGGCTTTATTGTGTGTGTTGCGCTCAAACCACGACCTGCACTACAACCCGCCTCCGATGAGCCCAGCGCTAGGAAGAGAAGCCCTCGAGGCCATGAAACGTGTGGATATACAGAAACTATGCAAAGTATAGTCGTCCTTTTCCTCTTTGATCCACCCCAGATCTCATCCGGCACATCTCATTTAGGACTATGGCGTAAAAGCAAATCTCAAAACCGAGGCACTCATTGATCTCTTATTGGATGCTTCACAGTAGGCATCAGCTAGCACTGTATTCTGTGATCTCTTCTAATTTCGACCAAGACCGCAAGCACCACGGCGTAATCCCTCGCAAGCACCACAACGACGACCTTCCACCAGAATACCGAACCTTGTCGGTACAAGACCGAGGGAACCTTCTACTGGGTCGATTATCTTTCACGACTCGGAAGGCGAAGTGGAGCCTACACTTACTCAACGCCATTCCGCCATACCCCGCAACCAACCAATCCCTCAGCGCACAAGGAAGGCAAAGCAGACTCAGGAGAGGCTTGGTGTGGGACGTCCAGTAATTGGGGGTGGATCCGGGGCTCGTCATGTAACCAAGCCCGTTAATATCTCCCGGACACCGAAGAGAACACGGAATAGCAAGTCGATCAAACCGTCCGAAGCGACGATCACAGAAGGTCGGTTTCAGAACGCTTTGTGGCATTTCCAATGCTGAGACTTTTCCAGAGCCAGAGCTCGATGGCTCCGTGGGCGTTCCTCCACGTTAGCTCTACCATATCAATTTGTCGAACTCGCCTCTGAATTTCACCTTCCATTAGATTCCAAGAAGAAACCGGAGCATACAAGCAGTCTGCCACCAAACATTTATTCAGCATCTGGGCCTTCGGGCAAGGGCTTGGAAATGGCAATCGCCGAAGCAGTGAGTGACCTCGGAGAGAGGTAGTCTTCGTACTCATTCTTGCGAGTAGCTTGCTCCTGTACAGCAGGAGTTAAACTCTCACAAAGCACAACTCACTGATTTGAAAGAGAAGGTTTCTTCCTTGATTGAGTCATTTGAGACAAAGATCCGTAGTCTTACATCAGAGATCCAAGATCACTGTGCTCGGGCAAAGACTTTACCTTTCCTTGACACTTCAGTGGCGACAACCCAAGAACATCCGGTTCCAATTCCAGAGTTACCTTCAACACCGAAACGCGTGCGAACACCTTACCGTCGTCCTTCTTTTGCGTATGTTGACATGTCACGCCTTTGGCTTTCGATCTGAATAAATTACAGTCTCCCAGTCACTGAGAATTCTGGACCTTCCGAACTTTCCAGTGACCCCAATCTCGATACCGACTCGCGACCCGTTAATCAAATGGAACAACCTAGGCAAACGGGTTCCCTATTACCTGGATTTCCTCACTCGACACTGGGTAAACGTCCCCGTGATTCCCCGTCGAGTAACACTGCGGGAGTCTTCGAACTAGTACAAGACGGTATGGATCCGGAAGATGATGTTAGTCGACCAGCGCACAAGCGGACGAAGCTCCATCGATCAGAGGACGCGAGTAGAGAGGCACCATCGTCGTCGGAACCTCCACAAGCTGAGCCTTCCGATCCGGTGGGACCCCAGCAGCACCATGGTTCTACTTTTGCCATCTTCTCTGGACAAGAAGAAGACGCACCAGCTCCAATTGAACGCCTCCTAAGTTTTTACGGCCCCACTTCTCCGCCTCTTATAAGCGCGCCGACAACCAGCTCCGCAAACAACGTTGAGAATCAGAATCCCTTTAGCTTTGCCTTTGTGCCGATTGCCTCGACGCCTGCCCAGGCCGTGTATCCTCTTACGATGGGCACTTTTCCTCATCCGGAACCACCCACATCCCCCTCTCCGGCAGCAAATCCGGATCGCCCAGGTAGCCGCCACTCTGATCGTTTGGGCACGTTTGGTGTTCCAAGATCGAGTTCGCGAGCAAGTGGGCGCGCTGCCTCTGGAGGTTCTTTGGCACGTGGGGAAGCTGGGGGATCGAGTGGACTCCAGAGAGTCCCTTCGAGTAATGAAGTTGCGTCAGGTCTCGGTTTGACGGCCATCAAAACGTCGGCTACTGAGCAAGGCACCCCTGCCCCTCCAGCGAAGCGTACAATGTACGGAACGGAGTTAGATGGTGATACGAGATTTGGGGATTTCGGTGTTGACGGCGTCGCGTCAGGGTTCTGGGCGGGTGGTAGGTTTTGAGCTCTACAACCACAACAGCATCAGATACTATTGTTATTCTTGAATTTGTGCGATTTGGTTTCGACTAATCAGGTGTACCACATTGGATTCTTTGTCCTGGGTGCTTCCACAGATGCACTCCCGGATTGTACGATTTGGCCGTGTAAGGTACTTGCCCAGTTGTAAACTCTTACCTTTGGAACATTAGTTTAGGAAGGAACCAAGTCCGTGATGGGGATCAGTACTTCATTATAGCTCGGTGTTGCGGCCGCACGGTCTGGCTCTGATTTTATCGAACGATTCCTCGAGGAAAACATACTTTTATTAGCAAGATGCTCAGCGGCGCAGTGCATTGATGTTTCTGGCTAAACCAAACTCGCAGATCTGCAAAATCACTGTCGAAGGGTGGAGATCAATCCGTGCTAATTGCTTGAATGAATGGCGAGGTCCGTCCGACAGCTCGTGGAGAGCTGCCACTACAGTAGTCATGAGCCCAGCCTGTCGTATATGATCTCGAGGATTGAGTATCCTACTTGGTCGCAGGCTTGACCTTTTTTACTGTTGGAATGATGGTATTTACGGTGGATGATTGTGCGTGTACACACGAAACGGATCAGGCACGAACGAACAGCCTTGCTGCAAACCAGCGCACGGCAGTGGACGATACTACTGCCAGCCTGAGCGTGGATGCGGCGAACAGTCAAGTAAAGCTTGCATCGCAACCAAGATTACAATTCGCCTGTCAACTACAAGCCTGCATGTTCGCAGTCATCAAGAAGCATGCATTCCTACCCTGATGCGTTTGCTGTGGCTTCTTTCATTTTCTTCTTTTCTTTCTTCAGGCGCTTCCTTTCCCTGCGTGCTTCATCGTCCTCGTCGCCATCCGCCTCTTTTTCCTTTCTCCGCTTCTTTTCAACGTGATCCACCACATCACCTCCCGCCCCCTCCACGGTTAATGGGGCGTTTCCACTCCCCTCAGCGGCCTCGGATTTACGCTTGCGTTTCTTCTCCTTCCCTTTTTGTGGAGAACCCGTCGGTTCGCCCGCGGTTTCTAGAACTGGTTGCTCGGAGACAGTGGCGACTGTTACATTGGTAGATGGCTCCTAAAAAGTTTCAGTATTTGGCCAGCACAAGGGTGACGGTAATCAACTCACTTCTCGGTTGTAATCTACATAGTCACGGCACCACTCGGCGGGTGTAGTACCATCGATTTTCTCACCATGTTTTCCAAGTTTCCCTTCCTTGACCATCTTTTTCTTTTGTAATGCCATTGGACCAAGGCCCCAGCGGCGGGGGTAGGTGTCTCGTTCCATGATGCATCGCTTAACTTTTGCAACGACGCCGTGATCGCACGTCGCGAGTTCGACCGTGGACATCTGCGCGATCGCGAGTGCGATTGCTTCTCCTGCCCAAACGTCAACATATACTTCGTTATCAAGTATCTGAACTCACCTTTCGTAGTCATGAGGACGACATCTTCGTTGACAGAGATATCGGCCTCATACCGAAGGAGACCAGGTATCATGAGTTTCGCTCCGTAGCACACTGCGTTGACTGCGCTGTCTTTCACTACGATACGTTTATAACCCACTAACAGGCTCTCAAGAGGTCGGACGACACGCCGAAGGTACGATTCTGAGAAGCGTCAGCCAAAGGTATCGAACAATCAGTTTTGCCTACCATCGCGGGTGTTGTCGTACATCCACTGCGCATCCAATACATCGTGCATGGTCACAATATCGTCGTTTTCTGACATGGCGCCGCTTCGTACTCGCCTTAGTTCTTGCATGTGGCCGCCGACGCCAAGCAAGAGACCAAGATGGACGCATAATGTTCGAATGTAAGTACCGGCCTCACACGATACCCAGAATACGGCAAGATTACGTTTCTCGTCAAATTCCAAAAGCTTTGATTCATAGATGGTTCGTATACGCAATTGACGTTTCACGGCGGAAATGAGGGGGGGCCGTTGGAAGAGCGCACCACTAAGAGTTTGAAGGGCGCGTGGGAGGGCAGTGGGATTTGGGAGGGAGGAATGCAATCGCAGAACACAAACATATTCTTTTCCTAGATCCGAATCAGTCCATGTAGCTGACGGTGAAGGAGGATACGTGCGGACCTGCCCCTTGTTGGGATTTGACCAGACGCGTCGCTCGGTCAATGCAGACGATCAGACAGCCCGTCACTTTTGGGTCGAGAGTTCCACTATGGCCAGTTTTTTCTACTCGCAATATCCGCCTGAGCCAGGCTACGACCTCGTGCGAGGAAGGATTCGATGGCTTGTCCAGGTTGATGACACCCGACCTACGGAAAGGAGGGGTGAGGTATAGACGAAGACGAGAATAAGAGGTTTACTTTATATAGCTGGAGATGTCACGTTTGAGAGGGCTGCTCCCGGACGGAATGGGGGTGAAATGGCTGGAACGGATGAGTAGCTTGTCATAGTTTTTCAGTAGTAAAGGCCATTGGGAAGTGTCCAGCTTGGGTTGTGAAGATTCGGACTTGATGGCATATTCCCCCTCCCTCTGCGCACAGGCGACCTGTTCGCGGGTCAGCGCCAGCGACGAGGAGGCCATGATCCGAACAAGGTCGACCTCGTTCTGTAGTGATTACGAAAAGCGTGGGAATACAACTGTACAGTTTTAAAACGCGCCACGATCATCATCATCATCAATCCATCGTCACTTCAAACCCTCATTCATTCAAGATGGTCAGTCCAGGCAACGCTTTGCTGAGTTACCTTCTCAGTAGGCTCATGCCTTGATGCTTTAGCCTGCAGCCGCAAAGACAACGCCAACGAAGCACAAATTCATCATCGATTACTCTCGTCCCGCCGCCGACGGCGTATTCGACGGCGCAGACTTTGAAAAGTTTCTCCACGATCGCATCAAAGTAGAAGGAAAGACTGGGCAACTTGGCGACATTGTCAAGATAACGCGCGATGGTGGTGCCTTCTCACAGCGCGCCATGAACGATTATTGATCCTCTCGTAGCAAGCAACAAAATCACCGTCGTCTCCAATGCGCCTTTCTCGAAACGATATCTCAAGTACCTCACCAAAAAGTTTTTGAAAAAGAACACGTTGCGCGATTGGATTCGAGTTGTCGCCTCTTCAAAAGACGTCTACCAACTCCGATTCTACAATATTGCGTACGTTCAACTTCTCTACGTTTTGTTCTCTACTCACCAGCGGACACACAGCCGCGACGACGAGGAGGGTGACGAAGAGTGATCGATCGGATGACTTTTTATTCCCATGTGATTTACTCTGGGAAATATGATCGAATCGCGCAACGTTACCTTTTGTATCAATACAGTACCGACCTGCGCAGTCCAGAGGAATTTTATCGTCCATCGGTATGAGTGCACAACTTATCTAATGACCACCTTCGAGCTTGTGGACTGCTCGATCTCCGAACTTTCCAGCCTTGTCCTACCTAACGCAGCCATGGCGAGCGTATGCCATTGCGTTTGTGACGCCGTTAAAGACTTTCCTCGGAATTGCTGTGCCAAAATACAGCTCAACTGTGTCCGGAGAATCTTCATGGCTACATTGTGTCTAGGCGCGAGGCGATACTTGACCTTTCGGTCCACGATCGCAGTATCAGACATGGGCTATAAGCGATCAATGAGCAAGTGCGTGATGCAGTGCGTATCTAGCCGAACAAAGACGCGCCTTGAAGTCGCTTTCACCGCACAACAAGAGTATGGCCAAGTCATCGACTGGTGCAGTCTCCCAAGCATACAGCTTTTTTGATTGCCTGGGCATTTGGTGAGCACCTTTACTAACCCCTACTGCCGCAACATACATGAGGGTAAAGTAAACCAAATATTTGGCAGTTATGTCTTTGGGTTTCCTTCGGAAATTGACCGACGAAGGATGGAAAAACGCTGTTTGGTTGTTCGAAAGTGTGCGCATTTGGAGTCCATTTGGAATGTCCGCATAAATGAGTTTTGGATATAGCCCAGATAGTAGAGCAGCATTGACGATAGCGAGGTTGTTGCTGTTGCTATCCAATTCAGGAGGGACCAGGACGAACCGGTACTTGCTGCGTCCAAACCGAGCCCTAGCCAGAAGATGAGCCGCTTAGCATGATGGGGACACCCCAGACTTGCCGGCTTAACTCCTTGACGAATTCCGCGTCCACGCAGACGAAAGAAGAGTCGACTAAATACCTAGGGGAAAAGTTTCAGAGCAAGAAGCTTAGCGGACAGCGACCACTAAACCAAAGGAGTTGCTGACGTAGTTCTTCGATCTGCAGGAGGTTTTCATGACTGAGAAAATTCTTCCGACAGAACTTGTGCGCAAATCCTTGGTTAGCGGACCTCCGCCAAGCAGCGAATGCAGCATGTATCGTCAAGAAGTCGGAATTATCTGCATCCTCCTGCATGAGACCGAGATAAAAGGTCAGGGGACATAACACCCACAAGTACGGAATGAATTTTTTGCACGATCGGCTTCTTCCTCCATCCCAAGAGGCGTCACAAACGGTGACTTTGAGCTTAACGCTGCTGCAATAGTCAACGCGGGGTCAAGGCAACGAAATATCACAGCCATTAGGAGGAGTTTTCCAAGATGTACATCCGTAGGTAGCTTGCCAAGTAATCGACCCATAGGTGTGATATCTTCTGTAGGCGTCAAAGCTTGCACCTATACATTCTCAGTTCTCCGCATAGGGTTTGTCAAAAACTTCGCACCTCAACCAGGGCTGCGACAGCCCTCTGAACGTTTATCGATGCGGGAGGGTCCAACGCCTCACAAAGGACATCTTCGATTAACGCTCCGACCTTAATCTTTATGGTCTTGATGCGCAAGGCAAGGTCAGACAGACTCAGCCTCATCATTTCCGGAAGAGGGTGTTCGGCAAGCTACACATTCTTCTTCAGTCACATCCGAGGTACTAGGCTACACTCACCACAGTATCATAGCGACGCTTAGTAAAGAGATGGAAGCATATTCCGTTCTGGACTCGGCCTGCTCGTCCTCTTCGCTGGGTTGCGTTACTTTTGGCAACAAATGTTTCCACCAAGCGGCTCAACTGACGTTTTTCATCGAACCTGAGCGGCTACCAGTCACGGGAGTCAATGCAATAGAAGGCATACGTACATGATTTCTCGCTGTTTCCCAGTGTCGATAACACAAGTGATATCAGGAATGGTGATGCCTGTTTCTGCAATGTTTGTCGCTGAGAAAGGAAAGTCATTATCAAGTCAACCCATAATGTACACACACACCAATAACTATCTTCTTCGCTCCAGCCGGAGGCACGTCAAATACAGCATTCTGATTCTCACTTGAAAGAGTAGAATGCAATGGATAGATACGGAAGAGCCATTCCTGTCCAAAAGAGGGGTGATCAGAAAGAAGGTCACACATCCTACGGATTTCGGCGAGGCCGGGCATAAATATTAAGATCGCAGAGGAAAACGAGAGGAGTCTCTGGTCCTTAAAGCATAGGTGTTCGAGAAGCGAAATGATCAGATCGTACGGGATCGCGCGTTCGTCGAGGAGTTCAATAGTTCGTTCCGTCGTTGTGGAGTAGCGCTTTTCCAGCGATATCGGCATTGTCATATTGGGTTCGCCTTCAACTAACGTCATATCATCGTCTTCATCAATTACGACGGATCCGTCCCAATCTGGTCGATTCTTGCGCTGGTAGAACGTGTCATGTCCTAAAGAAAGGCGGATGGGGTCCACATCCAATCATGTAACTGTGGTTGCATGAAACTCACGTCGTCTCGCATAAGGCGAGTCTTCGGATATTGACCAGCCGGTATGTTCGATTGCATCCTCGAGGTATAGGACGTCTACGGGGAAAGTACGACCTGGGACTTTGATTACCGGGCAGCCTCCGAAAAATCCTGACATCTTGTCCGATTCCACAGTTGCAGACATGAGGATGACCCTATCAAGACCCCTGAGTAACGGAGCACACAAAGCACAACTCTGGCACCTCAAATCAGGACGCTGTGGTAGTAGAGACTTGAGTACAATAAGGAGAAAATCCGACTCGATTGTGCGTTCGTGAACTTCATCGATAATTATATGCTAGTTTCAGACCATTTTAGCCTATGTAAATGAAGGGATGTATCATGCTCACTGTTATCTCGTCGAACGCGGTACCCTGAGCGCCACGTCCGGAGCCGCGCTCCAGCATTCTCAGCGCGATGCCGGTGGTGATGTATGTCAGCCGTGTACTTTTTGTGGTGTTGCTTTCCAAACGAATGGCATATCCAACGAGAGAACTTAGCGTGCCAACTGCCCCTGATGGATCACCCAGTTCGCGTGAGACTCGCTGGGCAAGCGAAACGGCAGAAATACGGCGAGGCTCTGTGCAAAATATCTTGCAAGGCTGTCCTCGCGAGAGTTCGTCTTCGAGGATGAACGCAGGCACTTGAGTAGACTTGCCACTGAGACGGACGTTAGTGACGACTTCAAGCCTACGAGACTCGCGTCTACCATCCTGTCTCACCACACAGTACAAGGACTTGAGTGTCTTGCAATGTCAAAATGATATCCTCGCGATACTTTGCTATGGGTAGGGAGTTCCGGTGGACCTAAGCAATAATTAAAGGCCACATTTCACGGGAAAGAAGAGAGGTCTGACCAACATCTCCTGATAAGCTGGTCTTGATTGACGCCGCCTGAGATCTGAGATGAGCTGTTCGTTGTCTACTTGGATGTTCCGAGGAAGAGTCGACGACTGAGAGGTGCCCTTGGTCTCAAAACCTGAACTATGTATTGCATCTCTTGTCTGGGCCAAGTCAACATATGAATGCTCAGGTCGAAAAAGTAACCCACTTCTTCATCGGCATCGACCTTTTGGCCAACAATGTCCCATAGCTTAGACCAAACATTTCGATTTATACGGCCCCCCTTGGATTTCCTGTCTGCTTCTAGCCCATCCCACAAGTCTCTGAAGACGGGAGGGAACAGTCTGAAGAACGTGATACCAACAGGACTGCTAATTGTCCCAGCAGCAAAACCTTCCGTATGAGGGAAGGAAAGCGCGTGGAGCGCGACGGTAGCAACATAATGTTCTGCTTGTGATTCTTCATGACATGCAATGTCTTCCATCTTCCACTCGTCTACCTTGCGGTTTCCCCACAACACCCGGACTCCAGAGCGCTTTGCGCGACTATGCCCGGACAGGCTACTGAATGTAACAGTAGCATATCGGTCAACCTTGGACACGTACTCCAGGAGCACAGCCTGTGGTAGCTTCCCTCCACTGTGCTTGTGGAATGCCATGTCTTTGACAGAGATCATTGTTCCTCGAGGACCTTCGACTTCGGATGCAACGTCCAAGATTTCAAGCAGCCCTCCAGAGGACTCGTCCACTTCTTGGTCAAACAGGTCGGACTGCGAATCTGCCAGTGGTTCCGGGGGCGCAGTGACCGTCTTTGGAGCGCTCGTGTTCCGGGGACTTTTCGGTCGGGTTGGTTCTAGAGATCCTCGCAGTGTTGCCCGAAGAAGTTGAGTATTCGCCTTTTCGAGTTCAGAGCGATACAGTCGTTCGGCATCCCTCTCATCGAAGAAATAGTGTGACTTCGCACTACGTAACTTTTCTTTCAGACAGCTTGCAACGTCCAGTCGCTGTTGAACTTGATTACCCGACTTGACGTTTATAAGCTGCAATTTTATTCGAGCATATTCCAGGTTAGGATCGTCGAGTTCTGGAGAAACGTCCTCGGACGAGGTGTTTTTCAGGGGGGATGCATTTCTCCCGATTTTTGTGGCGCCAGAAGACCTTGATTCAGGCTCCGGAGTGCTGATTGACGCGGGCAAGTCAACGGAAACTTCCTCTAAGTAATGAATAGATTCAAGCTCTGGGAGGTCTTGATTTGGTTAGGGGCACATACTTCTTTCCGATGGGTTGTCAGGGCAATGAATGACAAGCTAACCATTCGTGAGCAAGAGGACACGATTACCGTGGTGAATGGACTAACCCAGTCTAGGGCCCCGTCCAGTTCAATGCCGGACATGGTATGCAAACACTGTTCTACCCAATCTTCAGAAAAGCCGAGCCTGCGTAGAGTACCGTAGGTGACGGCAAGACGCGTCACAGCTTTCTCCTTGGTGAGGTCAATGTGGTGCCGTGCTGAGAGTCATGAGAGTCAAACGGGACGGACGCGACAGAAAACGGCCGACCTCTGGACCGTTCTTCTTCGAGGTGGAGACGTAAAATCTCTTCGACCAATACGGGATCCACTTCCACAGTGCTGAACCCTTTCGAAGTATGCCTTTCCACTTCGATCGCCTGGAATGCAGGTTGAGAGTGTTCCGAGTCCAAAGACTGATTTGAAGACTTGAGATCGCACCTTGATGGCCCTTGATATCTCTTTCTCCGTTTTCTCCTGGTACTTGTCGATCATGGTCTGTGAAATCTGCTGTCCCGAATCCCGCTCAGCATCAATCTTTTCCGTGTCTTGTAGGACGGCCTGATCTGATGGAGCATCGCTGGCGGCTTCGGCCACCAAACCATCGTCGGGCGGCAGAATCTCTTCTGCCTGGGGCGCCTTCTTAGGTATGGACGTAGTCGCGAAGCCACGGACGACGGGCTTCAATTGTGTCTTCCTTTTCTTGGGCATCGGATTAAAGGGACTTGGAGTTGGAGGCAATCCAAAATAGAATAGGACATTAAAGACATGTACAATATACAAGGCGGTGCAAAATGCATAACTAACTACTACTCTACAGATGATCTGTGAACGAATAAACAAGTCGGGGAAACAGGATCATTGAACGTCCATCCCGGATCCAGGGTCGTTGGTACCCAGATCCGCCTTCCTCTTGCCAGCGGCTTTCCCACTGATTTTGCGGGGTCGCGGAGCCGAGGAGCTCCCACCTTTGCGTTTCTTCCTTCGGCTTGGTGCTGCCATGCTGCCATCTTCTTCTCCGTTGTCTGCGGTTACGTTTCCCTGGTTGGCAAGGTGCCCAAAGAAATCGTCACCCTCGTCGTTCCAAAGGTCCCGAACTGCGTCATTGTCGGCACTTGCAACCCCGGGACCCTGCCGCTTTCCAGATCTCTTAGAAGGCAGCCCTGGTCCACTCGCAGCATCAATGTTGGCCAG
This sequence comes from Phylloporus cf. tubipes, assembly GCA_038094315.1. Classification (NCBI taxonomy): domain Eukaryota; kingdom Fungi; phylum Basidiomycota; class Agaricomycetes; order Boletales; family Boletaceae; genus Phylloporus; species Phylloporus cf. tubipes. The sequence goes on from JBBPTZ010000031.1 coordinate 75,031, forward strand.
TTGCTCGTCATTCAACAACAACTGAACAATCTCGCTGGGCTTCGCCACATCGGTGAAGTTTTTGTTCCCGACAACAATATCCTGGACCTAATCGAAAGTGAGAGGCTGCCATGAAATCAAGGGAACAATCGACTCACGTCCTTCTTCACACGCGCGAGTTGGATAATGCGTTCGTCGATCGTGCCCTTGGTAACGAGGCGATACACGGTCACCTGGCGAGTCTGGCCTAAGCGGTGTGCACGGTCCATGGCCTGGGCATCATTGGACGGGTTCCAGTCATGGTCGTAGAAGACCACAGTATCTGCAGCAGTAAGATTGATACCGAGGCCACCAGCACGAGTACTGAGTAAGAATACGAATATGTCCGGTCTAGAGACAGAAGCTGAAGCCTTTGAAAACATTAAACACGCGACACACGAACCTTGTCTGCCAATCCATCACCATATCCCTTCGGTCTTCAAGTTTCGAAGATCCATCCAGGCGTAGGTATTTGTATTGACGATATATGAGGTACTCTTCCATCAAGTCCATCATGCGAGTCATCTGGAAGTAGATCAAGACTCGATGATCCCCTGCCTTGAGCTCTTGCAATAGCGTATCCAAGCGTGCAAGTTTTGCAGAGTCATAAATAAGTCGCTTTGCCTCTGGAATCTGCATGCTTGATTGCGACAATTGGTCTGAAGGAGCACTGCAAATCAATCCTGCGGGTGGGACCATTGGAACGAGATCATTATAACGATTACAGGCGGCAAGTGACTCTTGAAGTTCGCGCGAAAGACCGTACAAGGCCATCGACTCTGCGGGTGCTTCCAGAATTCGATTCTGGTATTCAACAAAAGAGCGATTCGTGCACGTCATAGCTATCGGCGGTGCAATGGCAGCTGGAACATACCACCTCAGGCCAGGTCGAGACAGACAAGACTCTTGCCAAACAGAGGTGGATATTCCTTGGAGTTCGGAGTCACAGAGCCGATGAGACAAAAATGGGAGAGACGGAGCTTTGATATCGGACGCATTGTAACTGCTCTCCCTGCACAAAAGATTAGGTCTCCTCTACGTTACATCAAAGATGCGCTTGCCTCAAAATGGTGCACTGTTCGATCATCTTGTTTTCTTGCTGCAATTCCACCAATCGGTTGCGCATAAATGACGAAACCTGAAGGCCGTGGACCTCTGCCGGAGTTCTGTTCAAGAGACGCAGGAAAGCGAAAGCAGGAGACTCTGAAAATAATGGTGGGTATGATCTATATCAAGAGCCTTATATGGATAAATACCTTCGATCTCATCGTACATCGACTGGTATATACGGTCCGTGGACCATATATTGAAAAGAGTGCGCACACAAAGTCTGCGTGCACGAGGTCCAGGTTTTACCGATGGAATATCAACGAGCCCGCCGTCCAGATATAGCAGCTTGGGGACCTGATACTCGATTGGGTTTCGGGTCGAGTACGGTACGAAAATCAAGTCGCCTTCCCGACCAAGTGGTCCCGACCGGCCAAAGTGGGCGAACGAGAGAGGTGCCATGACATCGGCCCGTTCGAAAAGCTCAGGGTGGTTGCAAACCTATCTCTCAAGTCAGGCCCGTGGTAGTCAACAGAGATCCGAAATTACTGACCTTGCGAAATTGCATGACCAAGTTCATCAACGAGCGAGCCGAATCAGCGTCACCAATGTTTGCCGCCTTTTCGAGCAGGTCGGTAACGGAGACATTGGCAAGAAGCGCACGGTACAATGCCCGCTGCCGCGAGCTAAGGTCCACAAAGATATCTACTTCAATCTTTCCGACAGTCATGTCAGGGAAGTCGATTCGCTACAATGTAGCAGACATGCCTTTTCACTCAGTTCATTCTGAACATGTCGCTTCACACGACGAAGCATGAACGGCTTCAAAATCATATGCAACCGCCGTAGCTGATGTTCGTTCAACTTGCCGCCCTTGTTTTCGGCAGCATTTTCGATGTCTTTCGAGAACCATTCATTGAATTCATCATGTGAGTCGAAAAGACTTGGCATGATGAAATGTAGGAGCGCCCAAAGCTCTACCATGACATTTAGCTTGCAAAGAGTGCGCATGTTACTAAAAGCTGACCTTGCATGGAATTCTGAATCGGAGTGCCGGTGAGAAGCAATCGATTTCTACATTGAAAGCCCAAAAGTGTCTTCCAGCGAACGCTCGATGCATTCTTGATGTTTTGCGCCTCGTCCAGAATCATATATTGCCATTTGACTCTTTGGAAGTATTGTTGGTCTTGGGTAACCTGGAAAAGTGTAAGACATACAACGCAGCAGATCTGTTTGCATCAATTCACCAGCTGATAACTTGTGATGAGGATGTGAAATGGGGCATCTTTGTTATAGCTTATCTCCTTTTTGCTCCAAAACTTTCGTAGAGTTGCACGATCCTTGACATTTCCCCAATAGGGTAGTGCCTTCAGACTTGGAACAAACCGAGTAATTTCCTGTTGCCAGTTATGCAGAGTAGATGCAGGAGCAACGACAAGAAATGGACCCCATATATCATGTACCTCGGCGAGATAGGAAAGTAAGGAAATCGACTGCACTGTCTGAACAACAAGTTCGTGCCTGAGTGTGGCACACGAAAATGAAGTAGAGCGTTACCTTCCCGAGACCCATTTCGTCCGCAAGGATGCCATTGATACCTTGCTCATACAATGTCGCGAGCCAATTAAGACCCTTTAACTGGTATTCTTTGAGTTGAGCCATGAGCATCCTTGGCTGCTTGATGGTTAATGGCCCGGTCAGCGAAGTCGGGTTTTGGAAGTTAAGTTCGTCCGAGTCGACTAACATGAAATTGAGCAAACAGCACATGCAGAAACGACCAACTGCTTACGGTCGACAAGTGGTGCAGGGGAGGGTCCTGTTTCGTCCTCGTTGTCCCGGACGTGAGCCTGTGCCTTTGCCAGTTGAAGCGCTTCGTTTGTTTTGCGCTCCAGAGCAGCCTGGGTATCAAACTGTTGTGCCCGCAACTTGGCAAGTGCGATCGCCTCTTGGGCATTATGACGGGCGTGACGTTGAAGGTTGGTTTGGTCCTCTGAAGAAGGTTGATCAATCTGCTGGAATGCCGTACGACAACAGAATGGCTAACCGTCATCAAAGTCAATTTCTCTCAGAGAGTTTGGATCGATGTCTGCGAGATCAGCACCGACAGGAGCTGCCGACGTTTCTACGGTATCCCCTTGAACTTCGGCAGCTGACGTTGCGAGAGGATGAGCATTTGAATCACCCTCGAACGTCCGCGGCAACGTACTTTTAAGCTTGTTGCCGACGAAGTGGCTATAAAGTTCGGTTTGGCTAATCAAAAATTCGAGTTTTCGCGCCTGACGTGCTGCCTCGCGCCTCTCTTCCTCGATCTTTGCTCGGTCAATAGCCTCCTTTTGCTCTCGTTTCCGAACATCTCTCTCTTCACGCTCATTTTTCCTCCAGAAAACAAGCATTTCGCGCATTAGACGCTTCGCTTTCGCTTGCACGTCCTTGTTGGCCTTTGCGGTGCGTGTGAACGGTCGACGTGCTTGCATGGAGGATAGCATCGCGAGTCGTTTGACCTGACTCTGCCTGGTCTGGTAACCCATGGCGGCGTACTTGTACACCTGGCATCACGTCAGAGCTGTCATTCGTAAGAAGACACACCGAATACCTTGGCAATGTCCCTCCTTGCGATGTTTGTCCAAACTTTTCTCTGAGCTTCCTCTAGGGATTTGAGGCGCTTAGCCATCGCACTGTCGTCTACCTTTTTCGCTCGTCTGAGAGGTGGCACCACTTCATCAAGCTCATACACGACGGTTGAAGATACCGTCAGAGCTGGCGAAGCTGGGCGGGATGCGGACGGCGTAGCATCTCCTGCGACCGAACCGGCGACTGAGGACTGCCCAGCGCCATCCAGGTAGGGTCCATCTTGCTTCTTCCTCGTTGCAGCCTTCTTGCGACCTCTCGGAGTCAGGGATGAAGTCGCTGTGCTTTCAACGCTCTGTTCTCTAAGTTGGGACAACTTTCCTTTGCCTTTTGATTTGATGGCCTTGGTTGGAGACATGGACGCCTCGTTCACCGTTCTCTCGAACTCGTCTGTGATCGTCGATGGGTTGTAATCAACCCTCCTCTTCTTGTTCGCCGGCTTGTCTTTCCTAGTAGGGGCGCTCGGTACATCAACATCGCTGCTCGTATCTGACACCATGCCGTTTGCAGGACGTTTTGGTGGGTCCTTTCGTTTAGTCCTCGGTCGCGCCCCAAGAAGTGATTCTTCCAACTCTCGAGCCGCGGCTTCGGCACCAACGTTGAACGTCCTGCCCAGCGAGGTGCGATCATACTCGTTTGAATCACCTGCATAATCAAAGAGGGCAGAATCTGGTGGGGGTGAGGGGTGGAGGGTGGACAAGAGATCCTCGTCGACAGAAACGGAGAGCGCTGGCGGAGGGGATGGAGGAGGGGGAGGTATCCGTGCGATACGAGACACGTAATGCCTCGATAGTGTGACTGCGGTGGTAGAGTTGCGCTCCTGAAGGGAGGGAAGAGGTGAGAAACGAACGCTGAGGGACGATAAACGATATTCACCAGGATGCTAGCGTCAAACCACGATTCGACCTGGCGCTGACGTTTGTGGGTCTCTAAAATATAGTCACTAAGCTCCCCAATCCAGATCTCCTCGCAATCCGACAGGTCCGAAGACAGGAGACGGGGGTCCTCGTCAGCCTGGTGATGCTCGACGACGGCCGGAGAAATGTCAAGGTGATCTGGAGGGGAATTCTCTTGACGGGCTGCCTTGGAACGAGGAGGATTCCTCCTGAGTCCGGGCTGGGGGAGTGAGAACGCGATGAGCGCGGTGTGAGAGCAAGAGAGAGATTACGCACGCGTCTCGTGGGGGGTTGATAGTCGGTGTCGTCATCTGTGGGCCGCCTGCGTTTCTTCAGAGCATGATCATTTTCGCCGTCCTTGTAATAAGCGCTGAGAGGAGCGTCCGGGGGGGCGGAAGACGTTTGAGCGAGGTCGCGCTGGGGGTAATAGTTTCGACCGGGACCGAGGGGAAAGATGTCGCCCTGGACGTAGTTTCCTGAGTAAGGGTCCCATCCGCCTGCGCCATGATAAGGGACGGGTTGGTAGGAGAGAGGGCGCGAGGTTGGGGGGTGGTCTCCGAGGGGGCTCTCGCTGTTGTTGTCGTTGTCGAGGCGGGGGTTTTCTACGGGGGAAGGGTGGGTTTGGCGGGGGGGTGCGGGGACGGTGCGGTCGGGAGGGGGTCCGTCGTTGAGGATTCGGCTGAGGGACATGACGAGAAATCGGGGAGGAGCGGGACAAGGGACGCTGTGGTTGCTGTGGTGGCAGCAGCAGCACGACGGACAGAGGCGATGGCGTTTAGCATTTCGTTTAGCTCGCGTCTATATTCGGTAATTCGCTCTACGCGCTATTGCTCTCCTCCGGATACAGCATGAGCTCTGGCCGCACTTTCTCGTCAAACTCCTCCGCCGTCAAGTACCCGAGCTCCACCGTCGCCGTCTTCAACGTCGTTCCCTCGCTGTGTGCCTTCTTGGCACACTTTGCAACATCTACTCATTCCAGTCAGCAATTCGGAACACGGCAGGCATGCACGAGACACTCGCTGTCGTAGCCGAGGTGGCCGTTGAGGATCGTGGCCAGCATCAGACTCTCGTTCAGCAGATGATTGATCCGCTTCTCGTTCGCCTGGATCCCGACCACACAATTCTGGGTAAACGAACGCGATGCTACCACACGCGGTCAGGTCACAACAGCCAGACAGCCCGTTCCGTGACGCACCATCGGAGAGCAGCCGTATGCTCTGGAGCACGTTCTTGATGATGACGGGCTTGAACACGTTCAACTAGATCCACAGGTCACCGTCAAATCCGAATCCGACTCGCGAGTGGCGTACCTCGAATTGACCGCTGGCGCCTGCCACGCTCACGGCGGTCTGATTACCCATGACCTGGGCGGCGACCATGGTAACAGCCTCGCACTGTGTCGGGTTGACTTTGCCGGGCATGATGCTGCTCCCAGGCTCGTTTTCAGGGAGACTCAACTCGCCGAACCCGCAGCGAGGACCGGAGCCAAGAAAACGGACGTCGTTGGCGATCTTCATCAAGGAGCAAGCAATGACGTTGAGAGCACCGTGGGCCTCGACAAGGGCGTCGTGGCTGGCAAGGGCCTCAAACTGCCACAACGTCAACGAATTGCCCGGGCACCATCGACGACATCACCTGCCTTGTTCGGTGCAGTCTTGAATTCCAGACCGGTTATCTTTGAGATTTCGGCGGCAACCCTGACGTCGAATCCCTTCTTGGTGTTCAAGCCCTGTCGGACGCGTCGGACGGAGGCACAGGGGGTGACAAGGGGGGCGACTCACGGTCCCTACCGCGGTCCCACCTTGCGCGAGGAGACTCAAGCGGGGAACGACGGCCTTGACGCGTTCGATTCCGTTGTCGATTTGTTGCACATAGCCGCTGAATTCTTGGCCAAGAGTCAAGGGAGTTGCGTCCTGCGAAGAGAATGGTCAGGTGTTGCGTGGGATGGGAGGCAGGGGTATGGGTACCTGCAGGTGTGTTCGCCCGATCTTGATGATGTCCTTGAATGCATCGGCCTTTTCCTGGAGAGCATTCCTGAGTTGAGTGAGTGCGGGGAGCAACGAGTGGTGTATCTCTGTGACGGCTGCGACGTGCATGGCTGTTGGGAAACTGGGCGTGTCGGGTGAGTGGGGGGAGGAAGGGAAAAGAGAAAAGGGACATGCGTGTCATTACTGCTCTGACTCATGTTGACATGATCGTTTGGATGGACTGGGTTCTTGGAACCCAGTTGGCCGCCGAGCAGCTCGATGGCACGATTGGAAATGACCTTTTTTTTCGCGGAATTGGAGGAATGCTGATTGAAAATGCAAGGATAGCTGACCTCGTTTACGTTCATGTTGCTTTGAGTACCGCTTCCGGTCTGGAAGACGACGAGGGGAAAGTGGTCGATGAGCATTCCGGAGATGACCTAGTGGAAAAGATGAGGACGAGGAGAGAGGGTGGGGGTGGAGACGTGCGTCGTCTGCCGCTCTCTGTATTGCATCGCCTATTTTTGGATCCAAGCCATAGGTGACGTTGACGATGGAGGCAGCTTTTTTGAGGACGCCAAAGGCCTTGATGAGTGGTGGGGGGAGTTTCTCGGCGGGTCCGCCAATGTCAAAGTTCTGGAGGGAACTGGGGAATGGGTGAGGGGGGTATGGAAAGAGAGAACAAGGGACATGCCGCTGTGTCTGTGCGCCCCAGTAACGGTCTGCAGGGACCTGGAGGACGCCAAACGTGTCGCGCTCTTGTCTGTAGGAGGAATGCATGGCGGAGGACGCGAACTGCTGGCCATTTATAAGATCACGTGGCACGAGAGGACGGGTGCGACGGAGGAGGACGGGGAACATGACGGAAAGGAGAAAGCCGGGACGCGACTGTGCACGTGACTGATATCCTGTCTGATGTCGACCGTCGCATCGCAGCTCGTCCTCCATCCGTACGTCTCCCGCGCGCTCAAGTACGCCGCGACCAACCTTGGCAGAGACAAGGCATGTCCGATCCTCGCTCGGCCATGTCTCTCGCTCACCTCTAGAAGCTTTACCGCGCAGTACAGTACCTCGCTCGTCTTCTCGCCTGGTTCTTCCTCGCCCGCGGCAACAAGCCAGAGGCATCCCGCTGGAATGCGCTCAAAACCCATCTTGCCCTCGCCCGAAAGCGTGCGTCTCCCTTCCCACTCCTCCATCTCCCGTCTCTCATCTTCCCCAGTCATGCGTCTCGGAAAGCCCGTTGAACATCTTCAGGCCGCCCTCCGCGCAGCCCAATCTCCCACGGAATTGGGTGAACAGCTTGCCACCATCGCTCGCCAGCTCGCCTACTTTGGCTTCCTCTCCTATGATGCCGTCATCTGGGTGAGTCGCTTTCCCCCTCATACTGCACCCCTCGACGTCTCCAGGCAAACGCAGTAAAACTCGTCAACCTCAACCCCGCCACCACGCATTCAGTCGTCACCATCTCAAACAGGTTCTGGCTGTCCGGAATCCTGCTCAGCATCACGCATGGTCTGCTCAAGGTCAGAAACATACTCGTCCCTACCACGTCTGTCCCCTCAACGCGCCCCCCTAGGCGGGCCGCCTTGCCCAAGACGCCAAAAAGTTGCGTGCCTCGGAATCTTGGAGCGACAAAGATATCGGCGACGTGGCTCAGCGCGAGGCCAGACAACTTGCCCTCGAAAAGTGTGCAAATATCTATATACCCTCCACCGAACTGACCCTCGCCCAGAATGCGTGCAGACACCCGCTACCAGTTCATCATCGACTCCTTGGACATCTGGATACCAGCTTCCAACCTCGGCCTCGTAAACGCCAACGATGCTGCCATAGGTCTCGCAGGGCAAGCAATCCACATCATCTCCCTGTCCACCACGTTGACGATTCCCTCGCCAGCCTCATCTCCTCCATCATGGGTGTCTATGCTCAGTGGGTCGCAGTGGGTGGCCAAAAATAAGTATGATCGATGTTGGCATATATGCGGGTTACGCCATGTAATTTATTCGTTCTTCCTCGACTCGAATACGATGCTTGCAGCTCAAAAGGGCTGGCTTCCTAAGGTGTTCGATCTCGTAGACGGAGGTATTCCCTGCGTACCACATCCATCGCCTCGGTACCGGTACTAGGATCAGGTCATTCTCCTGTCGACATGTCACCATGAGAAACGGACTACTGAACCATGCATTCTTGCAACGACTTGTACTTGTCCCTGCAAGCCCAGGTGACCGAGAGCGTCCGCCCTTGGGCACACTGTGCGAATTCTGAAAGCCATCAGTGAACGATGCAGCTGGTTGGCGAGAAAAAAAAAAGAACCTTTGACTACAGGATCGCATTCCTTCAAGGCGCGTGCCTTTGTGGTCTTTAGTAGCGTCTCCTCCTCCCTTCGAGAGAGGGCATTCATTTTGGTCGTACTAGGAAAGAAAGTGGACACGCGATGACTAATGTTTCCGGTTCACCTCATGGTTCTCAATCCATGCCTTCGCCGTTCCACGCTCTATCGAACTCAAGTACGGCGCTTGGCAACTCCCTCGTCCGTTACCCATCCGAGTACAAAGTCCAGCTTTACTAGTCAACTGGACAATGGCCCTTCTCTCGACGACTTCATCTCCAGCGACCCAGTACGGAAGGTCGTGTTGGGGAACACGAAAGGGCAAGCATTTCATCACCGTTGTCGGCCCCGTCTAACCCGCCATTTCCATAGCCCCCGTCTTCCAGATTTTCTTAAAACAAAGATACCGTCCGGGAACTCTTTCCATAAGATCAAGAAGGATTTGAGGGGCCTCAATCTTCACACCGTGTGTGAGGAAGCTCGTTGTCCAAACATTGGTGATTGTTGGGGAGGTAAAGAAGGTGTTTCGGAGGAGGAAGGCCGACGGGCCGCAACCGCAACCATCATGGTAAAGACTCCCCAAGTCCCCTTTGCACCTGCTCGTTGATCCTGCGTCAGCTAATGGGCGACACGTGCACGCGTGGCTGTCGGTTTTGTTCCGTCAAGACTTCAAGAACACCTCCTCCACTGGACCCTCACGAGCCAGAAAATACAGCTGAAGCCATCTCCAGATGGGGCCTCGGGTATATCGTGCTGACCAGTGTGGATAGAGATGGTATGCCATTTCGCACGACCAGCAAGAGCGTCTCATTAACGATTATTCTAGACCTTGTAGATGGTGGAGCTCACCACTTTGCAGAAACAATCAGAAAAATCAAGCAGAAGCAAGTCCCTCTTGTTTTATTCTCTTTCTTCAGGACTATAATAAATAGAACGATCGTAGGGCCCCGAATATCCTCGTTGAAGCCTTGACCGGTGACTTTGCCGGTTCACTAGACCATGTCACTGTTGTCGCCAAGTCAGGCTTGGATGTTTATGCACACAATATTGAAACCGTCGAAGCGCTCACGCCATTTGTGAGAGATCGGAGGGCAAAGTTCCGGCAGAGTTTAAAGGTATTGCAACACGCCAAGAAGGAAGGAGTACGGATAACGAAAACCAGCATCATGCTTGGTGTCGGAGAGAATGAAGACCAAGTCATGGATGCACTCCGAGGTCAGACTTCTTCGTGCACAGTGATAATGTCTCGTAATTATATCCATCCCGTCAGAGTTGCGCAAGATCGACGTCGACGTTGTGACCTTTGGCCAGTACATGCGTCCAACGAAACGCCATATGAAGGTTGATCGGTATGTTGAGCCTGCTGAGTTCGACAGATGGAAGCAGGTTGCCAAAGACATGGGCTTTTTGTACGTGGCTAGTGGCCCCTTGGTTCGAAGTAGCTACAAGGTATGCCGCCCTTGACACTTGGTGTTGACGTTGATTTAATGCTTGACCTGATATAGGCTGGAGAGTATTTCATCGAGAATATCTTGAAGGGCAAAGCGATAGAAAATCAGACAAAGAAACTGATTGTGAACGAAGCAATCACCACATCCCAACTGGGTCCGATATAGATTTGTGCCCGTCACCATCCTAGGCTATCAATACCCGGAGTTTCCTTAGAATAATGTATGGACCAGCTCGCTGATTCCGGATCGATGACGATGTGAGTGTGCACGTAAAGTTCAGACGTCAGGTCTTCTATTACATCGGCTCTACGTTCCATGGTGTTGACCGGTCCGCAACGAGTTGAAAGGCAATGTAAAAATGTCAGAAACCGAGTTTTTCGAGCACATGATCGGTCAAAGCCGATTACCACCACCAACATGGGCAACAACTCGAAGTCAGCGTATGCAACCCTGTTAACGAAAACCAGCTACTTGCCAGGTGTGCTGGTGCTAGAGTACACCCTTCGGTCTGTGGGTTCCGAGTATTCCTTGGTTGTAATGGCACCTCCTGCTCTGCCGCAAAAAGCTCGTGATATCCTTGCAAGGAGAAGCATTGCAGTGGTGGACGTCCAGACCCTTGAACCTCCCCCTGCTCTGCACACTCTATCAACCCACGATGCCAGGTTCGCCGACACCTGGACAAAACTGAGGTGAGACCGTCGGATACGCCGCACCCTCGAATCTCTCTGAACGACGGGTCTAGAGCCTTTGAGTTGACGGGTTACGATGCAAGTAGAGACCCTGCTGTATATCATTCCCGCATAACACATCTTCTGATAGCGCATCGTTCTCTTGGATGCCGACATGATTGTCATGCGGAATATGGACGACCTGATGCAGCTCTCGCTCGAAAGAGACGAAATCGCGGCCGCTCATGTCTGCGCCTGCAACCCTCGAAAGCTGAAACATTACCCGGCTGATTGGTAGGTGCCTCTCCGCAGAAATCTGGTACGACTCACTCGACCCAACGAAGGGTGCCAGAGAATTGTGCTTATACACCTCTATCCCATCCTACTGGTCTAACGGCTCCAACGCAGATAACCGATGGTAGCCCACGCCCCCACCATCTGCTTAATTCGGGGCTTGTCGTATTAAATCCCTCGCTTGATCTCGCCCGGGCAGTCTATGACCATCTTCATACGTCCCCGCTGGTCCCGACCTGGTCATTCCCTGACCAGGATCTTCTCTCTGATTTTTTCAAGGGAAAATGGAAGCCATTGCCCTGGTGCTACAATGCGCTCAAGACGTTGATGCTAATCCATAAACCTCTCTGGAGAGATGAGGAAATCAGGTGTCTTCACTTCATCTTGCCAGACAAGCCTTGGCATGCTAGGGTGGAAAGAGAAGGAGGAGGGGAATATGGTAGATCACATCAGTGGTGGTGGGATCGGTTAGAGCTACTTGGAGCAAAGATGCGGGAGAGCGATGGGGAAGACTGGAAAGTAATCATGGCGAGTGTGGCGCAAGTATAACTTCACTACACATCACGGGAATCAAGCTTTCGATATAGATATTCTGAGTTGGCGCAATAATTATCAGGTCCGATCAGACCTTATAAGCTCACATAATGTCTGCAAGCACTTTCAAACCTCGTAATACTCTTATAAGACCTTTGTAGGTCAGTGTCATGATGATGAATATTCCACAGCCCCCATTATCCTACAATATGATTATAGGATGGTACCATTATAACACTAGTTTGTAATACCCATATATACTCCAAGAACCCCAAATCCTGTACATGTTGTGAAGGTTAG
>JBBPTZ010000032.1:0-85914 GCA_038094315.1 Phylloporus cf. tubipes
CGCCATCTTTCGCTATGCCCCCCGTTTCGGCCTTGGAACCTACCATGTATCCTGCAGCAAATTCAAACATGTGTCATGCGGGTCCAACGGCCAAGACACACCAGTCACGTTCACGAGGAAAAGAAGCGGTACGTTTCGCTGCGAACAGAGTTGGATAAAATGGGTGGCCTTGAGCGCCGAAGGAGAGAAGAGGATGCCGTTGTTGGCGACGATACCGACTTGGTAGCCATGGATGTGTGCAAATCCCTGAAACGAGGTGGTGTGTCAACTTGGTTATTGCTTTCGAGGGAATACCTGTTACGGTGACGATTGTGGTGCCATAGTCCTTCTTGAATTCTCTGAAGCGACTACCGTCGACGATGCGTGCAATGACATCTCGCATATCAAAAGTTTGTCGGAGGTCAGTACCGACGATACCATGTAGTTCGGATGCTGGGTATAACGGCTCTTCTGGCGGAACGGAAGGCTTGGCTTATTGTTCAGCAAGACTTTTGTGCGACTACCGGTGCTCACCCCAACCGCCCGTCCGCCTGCGAATCCTAGGTCTCCGACGATACCGCGTGCAATAGCTATTGCGTGTTCGTCATCTCTCGCGAGATGATCGGTGACACCACTCTCGCTCGAGTGCATCTGACCACCTCCTAATACTTCCTCGTCGACCACCTCGCCCGTGGCAGCTTTGACTAATGGAGGGCCGGCAAGAAAAATGCGCCCTTGCTCGCGAACAATGATGTTCTCGTCGGCCATGGCAGGGACATAGGCACCACCTCGTGAACGTGAATGCGGGGGGACCAAGAAGAGAACGCCTGGGCTCACCGGCGACTGATATGCCATGTACCAATGCTATTTGGGGAATGCCCAGTGCGGACATCTGGGCCTAGGCGTGTGTCAATGTTTGCCGACGGTGTTTGCAATGATTCCACTGGACCATGTTATAAAAAATTCGGCCAAAGTGGTCCTTGTCTGGAAATACCTGATATCGCCCACATGAACGCACGGAAAGATGCCATGCCAAGAGTCTGGACGTACATTGGCCTGATGGGGAAGGGCAGCTCCGCCAGACTCCACTGGATGCAGTTAGGATGACGCCGAAGGGTAGGGTGGGGATGCCTACCGACGTAGATGCAGGGCAGCCCGTGTTCTCGAGCTATTTCTTGGGCGCGGAGGTGTTTCTTTACCTACAAGTGGGTGTCAGGTCGACGGACACGTTATTGGAGCGATGGCTCACCGTCAAGGGATAGTAGGATCCTCCCTTGACTGTAGCGTCGTTGACGACGATGAGACATTCTTTGCCAGCGACTCGCCCAATACCGGTGATGATTCCTGCGCCAGGAATGTGCTCGCCAGGGTATACGTCGTGCGCGGCTAGCTGGGAGAGTTCGAGAAAAGGCGCGTTTGGATCGAGAAGCAAGGCGAGTCTAGAATGGTGTAAGGAGACGCTGTGGAGGCAAGAACGAGTGACCTCTCTCTGGGTAACTTTTTGCGCTTGTTTCGCATCCGTTCCTGAGCCTTGGGACCGCCGCCCTGCTTTGCAAGTGCGATTTTTGCATCGAGGTCGGATACGAGCGCGTCCATGGAGTGTGCCTTTTGCAAAAACTCTTGGGAGGAGGTGGAGACGAGGGATGCAAGTACGGACGCATGGTATGACCGCCAGCTGGGGGCGAGCAGACGGGACAACATGTTTGGAGGTGGAGCGTGGGAATAGTCTGAGAGCGAGGATCTTATCATGACGCATGACTGCTGGGGACAGTGGTGCGCGAAAAAGCGAGTCTGTCCTCCTCCTCCTCGTCCCGAATCCTCATCCCAGCGCAGACATTACTCCCTCCAGATCGTGCAGCCTCCCCTCCGCGCCCGCATGTGTGGTTTCGGCGACAAGGTCCGTTCGCCCTCTTTTCCTTCTTCACCCCCTGCACACGCCAGACAGGATCGTCGCCCGCTCGCACCGGCAGCAGTCGCAAAGCTCGTCGTGCGCAGAGAAGACAACTCCATCGTGGACGTCGAGTGCGTCCTCCTCCTTTTCTTTTCCCTCTGTCTCATCCACCACAGCGAACTCGACGCCTCCTTCTTCCTCGTCACAGTAGACCTTTGGTCGGCAGACGGTAAACGCGAAATGAACCTCGTCCTCCACCCCTCGTCCTCCACAGATCGCTACGTCGCAGTCGTCGCTGCAAAACCAAAGAAATCCCGCTCCACAATCCCACCCACCGCTTCCCCATCCAGCGACCATCCCAGCCCCCCTTCTACCCCAAACTCCGCCCCAGATCACCCCCGTCCCTCCATCGACTCACAGGTATCCTTTCCTCTCCTCCTCACCTCCTCGTCTCTCATTCCATCCCCCTTAGCCACCCATCTCCTCCCTCATCTCCACAGAATCCCCTTCCGGTTTCCCCCCTTCCAGTTATTCTTATACGCCCCCTGACGCGTCAATTCCCGATCCCATCGCTTACCCACCCTACAACAACACTTGTCCCGATCCCCCCCATGGCTGGTCTTATCCTCCCCATCTTCGACATTCACAAAGACCCGCTATACCTTCCCCCCCATCCGTAGAACCCTGGAACACCCATCTCCCCTCTGACCCCTCCTCTTTTCGCTCTTGGCCAGCCCAAGACCCTTCTTTCCATTCACAGCCCAGCATCTACAACACCCACGACATCGACACTTCATCCCGCCCATTTCATCCATCCCCTCAACCAGACACCCAACATTGGAACCACCACGATCCTTACTCGGACCCTTATCCCTCTCCCGCTTACACGCACCAGTCGCCCCAAACATCTCATCATCACCCACAGACAACCACCTCCCCACCTCCACTCCCTTCTTCTCATCCACTTCCCCGCCATGTTTATACCCGCACCCTCGTCGGTCCCCTTTCTTGCAACGCTTGTCGCCTCTTGGACGAGAACCGAATACCCGGGATATTCTTCCTCTTTCAAGACCTATCCGTACGCACGGAAGGTTCGCACAACTTTATCACAAGCTTGTTTTTTTCCCTCTTCATTAACGCTGTGCTCGATTTGTCTATCCAGGGACCTTTCGACTACGCTTACGGCTCATGAACGTTGGCGAGTGCGCACTTTACTCCGTCTGGGGTACCCCTGCCCTGTGGTGTTGATTCTCTTACTCTTCCCCAGCTCACCTTCGCCAGAGGCTGGCGCCCTCCGCGTTCACACACACGTATCTCCCGTCCTAGCTCAGACTTTTACGGACCCTTTTGTCGTCTTCTCTGCCAAGCGTTTCCCAGGCGTACCAGGTATGTATGCAATTCGCTCTCTATCCCATTCGCACGCACTTTTTATCCCCGTCAGAAACGACCGCCCTCTCGATTGCGTTTGGCAACCAAGGACAAAAGCTTCCGCTGGTAAGATCCTTCCTTCCTCCGCACCTCCCGGAAGCTGACTACACCCGGCCCCTGCGCCGCAGAGGAACCGTCACAGTACCGGTAAGCATGGCCGTAGACCACCTCGCGATGGCGATTCTGAAGGATCCGAGTCGTCCGACGACACATGACATGCACCCGGTCCAATGGATATCCAATCATCATTACCCATGCAATTTCATAGTTTCTCCCTTTGCTAATATATCCCCTACTTGTATCCACTGCCTGGACGACCGCCACACTGCACCACGCCGTGCCTCTCCTCTCTCGTAGAGGAGGACGGCACGAACCGCTTCCGGGTAATTGCGATAGATGCGATCAAGTGTGGCACTGGCAGTCTCCACTTGACTTTGCGAGTCGACGTGATTCGGCGGAGGTGGTGGTGATGGTGGTGGCGGTGGTGGTGGTGGAGCACGGATCGGCTGTACGAGCCGGCCTCTTTGCAAGTGTCCGAGAACGTTGGACAAGACTTGCAGGGTGACAGCATGTGGACGCCACATGGACAAACCGGGGATGACTTGATGAAGTATATGTAGCGGATGCACGAAATCGGCCGAGTCCTCTATCATCGCAAGCCTAGGCCCGACCGTCTTCGTCGCAGATTTAACCGCTTTCGCTCTCCGCGCATTCCGCTGCATAGGTGCGTCCGAGGCAGGCATATCAGCATCAGGGTCCATCACGTCGAACACCAATGGTGACCGAGGGTGCGGGTCCCTCACGACAGGGCCTTTCCGCGAATGGGGAATGAGCACCCGTTCTAGCACCTCAAAGGCACGATCTAGTTCGCCAGCTCGCACTAAAGCAACCGCTAAATGATTCCAGTTGTGCGCATCGAAACCGAATCCTTCCGCTTTGGCCCTAGTCCATGCGTCCAATACCGCGTGGTGCTCACCTGCCGCAGACATGGCATCGATATAGATGGACAGCGGCGTGCACAGGATATTCGAACGTCGCCGGGGCATCGGAGTAGCGTCTCCCTTGAAAAGTTCACTTGCGCAAGAAAGTTGTAATGCGAGTTGCCAGATTCGAGGCCATAGCTGGCGAACGACATCAACGTTGTTCGTGCGGCGATGGACGTCGAGAATGATACTGAGAGACTCCAAGGAGGGCCCTCCGCCCGCTTTCAACATGTCGTTGAACAATCGTACCACTTGCTCCGGCTTTTCCTTTCTCACGTACGCCAGCATCAGCGGGGTGTGAATATTTCCGAGCGCAGACGATCGAGACTCGGGGCCGGTCCAACTAGGGTCATCCGCGTCTGCATCCATCATCTGTTTCAAAAATGACTCGGCGGTCTCTAGGCTCGCCTCTGTCCGATCGTTTGCGTATGCCTGCAGGACCAGCTTGTAGGCAACCGAGCTGGGCTCGATCCCGCGACGTCGCATGTCCTCGTAACACGCCTTTGCTCGACCTTTAGATCGCTGTCGTACGTACCCGGCCATGATGATGGTGAGCACGTATGCGTCCAGATGGTGGAGCGGTCTCCAAGACTTGGCCTTTTCTTCCATTTCCGCAAATAGCTCTTCGGCGACATTCATCCTCCCGGCGTCACAGGCAGATTGGATGACCAAAGCGTACGTGTAACCGTCGGGACGCACGCCAACCCGCACAAGTTTGCGAAACATGGCGAGCACGACACGCAGTGGCGTGCCGATGAGAACGTAGGCTTTGAGGAGTGTGTTGTAGACCTCGATGGTTAGATCGCGGCGAAAGTGCGAGGACTGTCCAAGGTAGTCAAAGATACGGACGACGCCCTCCCATGACCCAGCTTCCACGTGCGCGTTCATGAGAGATGTAATCATCATGCGATCGGGGGTGATGCCCTCACGCAGAGCCCGCAAGTAAAACGCTTCTGCTGCAACAGCATCTCTCCTCTGGGCGAGAAGGGCGACAACGCTGGTATAGTGGGCACGATCAGGCTTAACCTCGGCCGTACGCATCTGATCGAAAATGGCAGCCACCGAGTTGACATCTCCCTGCCTTGCAAAACTCTCAAGGATGATGCTATAGACATGACCATCCGGACGACAACCGGCTTCCAGCATTTTCTCCAGCCAGAGATCCATACCATCAAAATCGGCCAGCTCCGCATGAGCAAGGATGACGGCAGTAAAATGTATGATGCCCGGTCGCTCGGCGATAAAGTCACCTTCCGGGGTCGTCGGGAAGAACTTGTTAAAGAGTCCGACTACCGTTTCTGCTTTGCCCGCAACCGCATAAGCATGCATCAACATACACCGTGCGAACGGCACCGACCAGCCGTTATCGTTGAGCTTGGTGAAAAAGTGTTGTGCGCGATCCGTGTCGCCCCACCGCGCATAAAGGTGGAGCCCAGTCGAACAGTACAGTCGGGGGTCAGTCGAAGAATCCATGGACGTGAATACTTCGTGCGCTAGAACAAACAAGTCGTGTTGTGCGAGAAGTCGAGTCAACTTGGCATGGAGATGGCACTCGACGGGGAGCTGTTGTCGAGCCATTTCAAGTGCGAGTGCATGTGCCTGGTGAAATAATTTCTTGGCGCAATAAGCCTCCAAAAGCAAACCGGCCATGCGCGATCGGTCTTCCTTGGCTGCCTGAGAACGCGAGCGTAACAGACTGGCGCCGTCTGGGATGTCCGCAAGTAGATTATGGATCGCCTTGCGGAACAACGCAGCCTGTGGAAGGGAAGTGGTTCTTGTATGACAAAAGACACCCAAAAACTTCCACTCCTGAATGAGCAGATCGAGCGCATAGGAAGCACTCTGTTGGTGACATGAAATAACCAAGATATTCCGATAGGCACACAAAAGAGTGCACCTGTCGGCGTGATTGAGCCAGGTTTCCCGAATTTCTCGAGCCAACTGGGAGGCTTGTGCCACATCTCCCAGCCACGCAAGGACCTGTGCGGTGAAACATTTGAGAGAGACGATCTCTGCAGAACCGTCGCCCAGGCGTGAGGTCAGAGTGCGTAGAAGAGGTTCGAGACGTGATCCCCAGGTATGGAGTAACGGCAAGTCTGGTGGAGTATCGCCATGAAACGAGAAGGCGTCGAGAAGGCGTTGGATCAGCTGTGTCTGCTCTCGTGGGGTAAGCATCGAGTTGTTTGCGTCCGCTTCCATGTAAAGGTGCCAAGCGTGTTCGGGATCGAACGGAGTGCGCGCAGTCAAAATGGAGCGAAGTTCGTCAACAGGCGTGGGATGGATTGGTTGTGGTGAACGAGACTGAGACGAGAGGACGCGCGCCGCGGATGAAGAATGGCGACGTGAGCACCGCTGGGCAGGAGAAGGGTGTGATCGGCGCGGAATGACCTCGCTCATCACCAGCAATCGATGTCGGACTGGAAGAGAGAAAGTCAGCGTTGGCGTGACACAACATGGGACAGACAGAGTACAGGGAGAATGCCGAGAGACGCAGGGGTGAACAAGCAAACATTGACTGCATTCGACCGTGTCTGCGGCCTTTTCCTTTCCCTTGTATTGCCGTGGCAGCAAGTCGGCGGGAAATGGACGTCTTGAATGGCGTGTCATGGATTCGAGAACCAACTTGAGGATGCGTTCCGACAAGGGCTCGACCATGAGCAGCACTGGCACCCGCCCGTGAATCGATCCAGGCAAGAGGTTGGGTGTATTACATAATCGAAGAAAATATTCAATAAATAAAAGGACCGGTCCGTGGACTCCGCTGATGTCGACACCCCCGCTCCATGAAATCCTCGTCATTCCCCCACCGGGCCACCAGGACAGGCAACCGCTGCTCGATCAGTGTGTCGACGTAAGGATTGACGTGTTCATACACGAGCAGCAATTCCCGCTGGGCGCAGAAGTCGACAGGTACGTATGTATCTTTTACCCTCATCTACATTTTTCATCATCGAACGCAGCCAAGATCCGACGGCAACCCATTTCTTGCTCCGCATAGTACCTTCCCTTACACCGATCGGGACAGTCCGAGTCAACAGAGCAGAAGGGGAAAACTATTACAAGCTCAGCCGTCTGGCTATTCTCAAGCCGTATCGACAACATCGCTTCGGGCGCGATCTCGTGCTTGCCTTGCACCGATGGGTCAAAGATGATGCGAAGCGGTCTGGATTGCACGTCGCCCAAGTCATCTGCCATGCGCAGTTGCCTGTGAGAGAGTTTTATGCCAAGTACGTCGGGTCCGCTCCGTGTCACTTCCCCATATCGACGCGTCTTTCCTTGCAAGGTATGGTTATCAACCCGAGGTAAATGTCCCCCCTTTTCATATTATTGTTGACTCGCATTCATTTGCCACAATTAGGGTGACGAATTTGATGAGGAAGGTGCTCCTCATCAGAAAATGGTAGCAATATTATCACAGTAATGTAACAACGAAACAAGCCACGAGGTATATGGACAAGTATACTAAGGGGTGTTCTAACAATACAGTGATCAAGAGAGTCGTCATGACAAGTCCGGTGTCGTGAAGGAGTGAGCATAAAAACATTAGCAACCCGACAAAGAATGATCCACAATGCCCTTTACAGGTCAAACGGACAAAACAAGTCATAGTTGGGTATATCTGTTCGCACCATCATCCAGGCCCACCCCGTCGCTTTCGCTCTCTGAGCTAAACGACTCTGATTTGATGGTACGAAGCGCGCGGAATGGGCTCTCAGTCGGGGAGCCAGGGAGGATGCTGAAGTTGATGCTCGTCCCAGTGCCAAGACCCGTCGTTCCTTCCTCATAAAGTCTCCGCGCAGCTTCGTACTCGATTTTCTCCTGCTCCGCTTGAGCTAAGAACGGCTAGAAGAAACGCAGTTAAGTATTTAATGTCCAATGGTAATGTCCTACCAACCTTGCGCTCGTCATCAGTCATCGATCGCCACTTTGCAGCAGCCAAGACACTTTGCTTGGTGGTCTCTTGTTCATCGCCAAAGATTTGCTTCACAAGCAGGTGGTCCGAACGGATGCGCTGCAAGAACATGAAATATGCGCTCAGCGGCTTCTTGGGGGCATTGGGGTCCTTGAGGTTGCTCTTCCGAGACCGACCGGCCTTGCGTTGCGCGGTCCGAAACGCGTTCTCTCGTTTGATATCCTCGGGCGTCAAGGTCCGCATGTAGGCAGCATTCTCGCGCTCGCGTGCCTGTTTGAGGACGAGGGACCGTTGCTTGTATGGCTAATCACGGAAAGTCAGATCAGCCGATGTTCCCAGGAAGCATCGGCAATACATACCTCCTTTTCTTCCGTGGTCAGGTTCGCGTACTCCTGACCTGCCTCCTTGGCGGCCTGTGCAACATTCAGTTTTCTTGTACTCGTTGCCTGGTGGCGTTGGATCCAATCTGTGAAATAAAGCTGCCAAGCGGATGGTGCTAACTTGGGCGGCTTTAACACAGACTTGAGAGGAGCTTCATCGGAGATAACGAAAAGGTAATCAGGATGACGACAGGAACGGACATTATCAGATATACACGTACGCGAATCGGATGATTTCAAGTCTCTGGGGGGCTCATCTGACGGCGATTTCTTCCTTCGCCGCACGGTGGCGTCACGATCATCACTGACAGAGACTGACTCTGCACGACGACTGTAGGCGCGCGTCAGCGTCGCAATGGGGGATGGGGCGCTGGAGGATTGGAACATCAGGCCCAATGGATTGAGATCCCCTCTCGGCTGGAATCGCTGCCCCTTGACCGCGTATGGGTTCTCGGATAGGGGAGAGCGGGGCCCCGAGGGACGGCTAGAGGTAGGGGAGGGGGGATAATGGGATGAATCCCAGAGCTGCGATGCCCACACGGGGGTTCTCAACGACGTGTCAGCAGGAGATATTGAGGCTACGCCGATGCCGGGAGAGCTAAGATAGCCATCAGAGACCTCGGTTGGCGATAACGAACGAGGAAGAGGATGCAGTGCTGCGAAATCGGATGGGGAGAATGCATTGCTGCCATACGGGACGAAGGTGGGAGGAGATTGTGGGTCTGATTGGGTGCCACGTATGGGGATGGGGGACGAAGAGGACGGATCCAAGGGTGACACGTGAGAGTCGTTGAACCAGTGAGAGATATTGGAGTCATCGAGATCGAACATGGGCTGAACGTCGTCGAGACCGCCAAAGGAGTGTGAGTCATAAAATGCGCTGCTGGGAGACGCGTCGGGGATATCAAAGTCGGATGCACGACGTGGAGAAGCGGGATTGTCTGAGAGAATGGGGGAGATGGGTTGGTTGTAGGCGAGGTCGCGGGAGGGATCCCAGGGAGGGGAGAGGAGGGAGGGATCGTCGAGCTCGAGGGGGCCAAAGATCATCTGGTCTGTGTCGGGGCGAGCGATGATATCGTACGGGGATGTGTCGCCAAAGTTGAGGAGGGGGGAGTCCTTGATCGGTGATGCTTGGGACGGTCGGAGGGTGCGGTGAGGGTAGGGAGGGAGGGGCATCGTGCAAAGGATGGGCGGAAAAGCGAGGAGTGGCGCCGGGAGATTTGCTTTAATAGTTGTCGGAGCCGGAGTCGAGGTGAAGGGGCTGTAAGCGTGAAATCGGGAGGGGACGAGAGGAGCTCGGCTGGACAACCATGGCGGCCCTCGAATCCTGTACCGGGCTGCCAAACCCGTCATCTGACTCGATTCGCTCTTGGACGCCTGCGGTCGAATATCGCAAATCTATCGGGTTCACATCGCCATATCAGGTCCTGGCAAAGAATCGCCAATAATACCAAACGCCAGACTTACAATCATGCGCACATGCTCATGCGATCGAACCGGCCCAAATCTCCAACCCGTACCTGTCCTTGTCAGCCTCTTAGTGAGCAGCGGCGTCGCGACCCGCGCTCGGGCAATTTTAACAACGTCGTTGTTGGCCTTGGCAGTGCCAGTGGCAAAAAGACATACGCACGACCGCCCCTAAAGTCATCCAAAACAAGTAACTCGGACCCAAGACGACGGTTCCTTATTGTCATTGCCACCCGCCACCGGCACAATTAATCCATCTTGGGCATCCTCCAAGGCTGTGTCCCGGTCCGTAGCAATCATGTTTTTTCCACCCCCCTCAAATCAACCAACTGCATTCGCACCAATCACAGAATCACGATGGATTCCACCGACCGATACCGTGCCCCATTGTAGACGCTCTTCCCCGCCTGAAATCGGTTCAGTTTCCCTGCTCGATGCGCATCGCCGACGTCCACCCACCTCCCAGCCCCTGACGTCCTTCATGATCACCCTTTCGCGCTCCAGCATCGCTTCCTCTCTACGGTACGCGTCCCGATCACCTTCAGCAAGAAGCAGGGGGACAAGGTGGATGCGTGACCAAACTTTCTCTCTCTGTAGTTCCCTAGAGGGGAAAACGAATCGTCAGGGTTCAGATTTGCGCCTTTTCTGGCACGGTCCGAATCAGGCCAATTTAAAACGTCGCTGATAAGGCGTCGGCCGGATCCTCCGCTCAAGGCAGCACGTTTTGCGATGAGCGCACCACAAAAAGGCACGTTCAACAGTCTGCGGACCCCGTGTGCGCTATTTGCGAGCAAACATATCAACACACCTTCTTTCCAAGTTTCCCATTCCAACACGATAGAACCCGTACGCACACACGGCCGTCACGGCTCCCAGGATGGCTAAACCACCGGGTCCACGAAAGGGAAGGTTGCGCTTGTACCTTACAGCCTCAAAACCCCCAGGAGGGGGCATATCCCTGTGGAGGCGGCGCAGTGGTCAGCATGGCGTGATTCAGACGAAATTGTCGACGTACTGTCGGTATTGTATCGACACTGCGGCACCCTCAGCATTTGTTCGTCGAAAAGACTCGAAACTCACTCGTTGTGAAAAGTCGACGGGTGTGGACGCGGATGTCAACCTGGGATTGGCGCAAGAGTCGGTCTCAACGCCGGCCCTAAATACACGTGGAGTCACACAACCACACCGGAAATGACACTTGTCTAGAAACAAATTCAGTTGTGACGGCTTGTTCCGATGCAATCCTGTAAGTACCAAATAGACAAGTTCCTGTGGACGTTTGTCTTACGAATGACACCCTTGAATGCCGTTACAATTGTACCCTGCGGACAGGGCGAGCCGGGATGCCAATCTCGCCATTGGTATGCAAACTAGTCCAAACCTTGTGCGACACCTTGGAGTTTGATAAGTAGTGTACCATAGACGAGGAGTTGCACGCGTGTTCGTTTACGACGAGCCGCGAGCTACGAGATACGTGGTCAGAAGTTAGCGGTTGTCCTGATTCGGGACGCTATACTCAACGCCAGGTTTCAATGAGTAATAAATAGTCAAAATGCCAACTCAGCGTCTCATGATCCTTTGACGCCGCACAAAGCACCGCCATCATGTCCCACAACCAATCCCCAGGTCCTTCTGCTCTCCCCACCTCCCAAATGTTTGCCCAGCCCCCCTCGGTCACCCCTTCTGCAAGGCAAAAAAACAAGGCATACACTACAGGTATCGCCGCCGGCGTGGAAGACGAAAAATACCAAGCAAAGTACAAGGAACTGAAACGAAAGGTAAAAGAAATCGAGATGGTGTGTTGTACTTCTCCTCGCGTCCGCGAACTCTCAGTCTTTCCCTTTGCAGGACAATGACAAGCTCCAGTTCAAGGTGCTTATGGCCAAAAAATCCATTCAGCGAATGAAGTTGGAAAGAGCGTGAGCACTTCTTCGACTCCCGTTCACTCATCACCTCATGTGACATCAGCGTATTGTATGAACGACTCTCCGCCGTGCCCCCTTCGCCAGACCTTCATGGCCATACTTCCCTTCCCCCCATGCATCCTGGTCCTGGCATACCACCTCAGCACCCACAACAAAAACCAAGTTCTGGCCAACACCGCGATCCCCGAAGCATCGACATCAATGGCTCCAACACACCTGACTATGTCCACCCGTCTGGCAATGTTCGCGTAGTGTCAGGGCCAGACGGTCGCCCGATCCAAGTATCGGATGGCCCCGTTGGACCAGGGGTAGCACCAGTGGCTGCTGCGCATATGTCACGACGCGGTTCCGCCTCGGGCCATGACACCCGCCAGCTGCCACCCCTTTCGCAGCTGACACCTGTGCAACACCTTGACCATTCACGGAGCCACGCGCAATCCCAGTCTCACATATCCCATCTGCATTCACATAGCAACGGCTCCGATTCCCGTTCGCGTCCCCACTCCTCGTCGCATTCCCGGGGTCAGGGTCCACCGCAGGGGTACCACCAAGGTGCAATACCTCACCCACAACAGTATCCTCCCGAGTCCGTCCCTTCTGGACAGGGAATGCAGAGCCCCCCTCTCGAAAGAGAACGTTCCAGAAGGTACGATACTCACGAACGAAGCAGTCATAGCGGCGATCCCTATCCGCACGGGCGACACCAGATGGCACATGCGTCACCCCACTCGACTATCGTGTCACCTACCGACGCTCGCGGATCAACCACACGTGTTCATAATCACCAGCGTGTCGGACCTGGCACGAACATGAGTCACCCAGACTTCGACCACGAGCGTGACCTCGAGAGGGAGCGTAACTGGTTGCGTCAACGCGAACATGATTATGATCGCGAAGCTCCACGTGATTACGCAAATTCCGTCCCAGTCCGGAATTCGCCCCCTCCACATCTCCGGTCGAGGTTAGAGAGGGATTATCAGGATCATCCCTCCTATCGACTGCGGGAGGAACAAATGTATCTTCGTGAGCCCATTGGTCCAGGCGTATATGGTCGATCGTCTCGGCCTGACACCCCGGGGTCTGGTTCTGGTTCTGCCGAGGCGCAATCACGATCCGACGCGCACTCGCAATACTATGATCGGGAACGCCAGAGACCCTATGCACCCCGGGGAATAAATCAGCCGCAAACACCGAACGAGGATATCGACTTCGTTCACGAAGACGGTCGTTCACACAATCGTGACCGTGACCGTGGTGGGTCATACATGCCACCTGAGCAGCATCGCCCTCCTTTGGAACCATCGAGAAAGCGCTCTCGTAACGACATGGATATAGACGAGGAGGATGACGTCGTTTCACCCCCAGGGGATGGCTCAGGAGGCGGAGGAGATGGTTCCCTGAGATTTGGAGGAAGCCATCGGGCAGATGATAGAGGCTCGAAAAGACTCCATCAGGAAGCCATGCCACCATCTGCCCAAAGCTACGGAGGACACGATGAACCAGAGGAAGGATACTCCGGCGATTAGGGGCTCGGTGAATATACTCCGCGCAGGTGTCCAAATAGAATTTCTTGTGCTAAGGTGCTTCTAGTCGTTATTTCATTGTCGATACTGGTTTATGTTGGTCGTCGTTTCGGCTAATATCGTAACTTATGGTTGCCTGAGGATTCGTGAGCGACCGCGACTACGATATTCATGCCAACTCAACATAAAAGTAGAGATCTCACCCCGCGCCTGCCAACATACAACGATTCTCTAAAATTGGCCGCCGCAGAATAAACACGGCGACCTCGGGGAATATGACGGGTTTCCATCCGCAAACCAAGTAATCTGAAAGGATCCCCCGGATGGACCGCTCCTGTCTCCAAAGAAACGATCAAGACGCACAATCCCGCAACCTCATCCCCGTCAAGGTTTGGCAGCCTTGCCATCGCGGAACGCTCCCTAATACGGGTGTTTCGACAATCTTGCTGGCCGTCGGGCTTGCAAATTCCTACTTCCTTCTCTGCTCTGAAATACACGTCAACGTCTGCCTGACATCTGGGTGTGTAATTCAGTAACACAGAACGGCGTCCATCCTTGGGTGGACCTTCCAGAGCTGTCTGAAGGCGGGGATGTGGGACCATGTTCATGACGTCATGACTGCGGTGTTGCAGGTGAGGTGCCCCGGCTCGGGAAATGTCATCTCTTAGTCGGAAACGCCATACTGCGAGCAGGACGTACAGACCACCCTGATTTTTGCGCTGTAGAGTCATGCCACAAAGTGGCTCGTACATGGGATCAACCTCGAGCTGAATAAATTCACGGAGACAAAACGCCATGCGCTGAACAGCAGGCGCGCGTCGGAATCCAGAGTAGTGTATACCTCGGATCCGACCAGTGGGAACCAAGGAGGGCACCAGTAGTCGACCCGCTATAGGTTGTCATTCCGAATGGCAGATACCCGGGAAGACCATGTTTGGTGAATCGATCGACGCTGTACCCAACTAAACGGGACTTTCATCCGAACTGAAGACTATTGGTCCGGAATGTAAGAGTTAGAGTCGTCCCCTGCTCGAGATCTGCTCACTATATACTGTATATCCAAACATGACGTGTCGGTGTGATCATTCTACCACCTTCTAGTTCACGATGGGGCGAGTATTTTGAATCAGCCTTCGTCACAAACCGAATACATTTGTCAGGCCTTCCGGAAGAATTCGGTGAGAACTACAGTCAGAGAGATACTCAACCAGATACGTGTCCGAGAAATATCAAACGATGGTCCGTGGTTCTAAGCGCGCATTCGAGTAGGATATCGAAGAAACGATGGTTATATGGCTTAGTGGACTAGTTCATTACCTGTCCCCCTCCTCACCGGTACACATGATCCGCTGCCAAAAAAATCAACTTGCTAGATCCGTAGAGTTAAGTGTATAACTCACAATGAAGATTAGCTGCGATCTCTGCTTCGGCCCTGTCACCATTCGCCAACAGTTTCTCTTTGTTATATAAGAGCTCCTCGCGGGTCTCCGTCGAAAACTCCTGATTTTGCGCTGGGAAAACGATCTATTAACTGAGCACTAAACACGATACAAGACACCCACTTTCAACGATAGCATCGACTGGACAAGCTTCCTGGCAAAAACCACAATAAATGCACTTTGTCATGTCAATATCTGATTACGATTGAGAAATCTGTGGTCAGTGTGAACTTGGAGTGATTTCACCATATTTAGTTGTCCGCCGTGACCCATCCTGACGCGCCTCGCTTTCAATAGTGATAGCCTGGGCGGGGCAGATCGCTTCACAGAGCTTACATGCTGGATGGGGCGTGAGATGAGCACAATGAGATTTCGAATGACATACCGATGCACCGCTCTTCGCCGCTTGGGTACCTCCGCAATGCATGTTCACCACGGAAGCGGGGGGAAAGTGGACCCTTCTCATACGGGTACATAATAGTGTAAGGAGGCCTGAAGAAGTTTTCTATCACAATCCACATTCCTAAAAAAACATCAACGACACCATCCGCGTGCCATTCTATCATCACCTACCTCGGAGGATTTCGGTGAAGAAGAAAAGGTGGACTGCCTTGTCAATGGCGCTTGGACCGTCCCTGTATGAGTCTGTGTGTTTGTCTGGCTCGTCCTGAGCGGTCAGTGTACCTGTAGCAGCAGGTGACCTGATCTTGACCGGACCCTCCAGGCTGGTATGTCTATTGAGAGGCTCGCCATGAGAGCAACGGGTAGAAGAGACGCTCCGGTGAGCAATCAATGCAAATGGGAGCGCAGTAGAGCGCTGTGGGGTCGGCAAACGGTGTAAAAATCCGACACAAAGACGTGCGCGGGCAGGCAACATTGTCGAGGTGGATGAACCAGCAATAATCGGGTGTGACAGGATGTCACGTTGTAGTGACGCGTGTTTCTCAGACCAATCATCTTTCGCGCATCTCGTCATGTCCACCGCCAAGGCAAAATCAAAGGTGCAAGCCCTCTCAGATCAGGGTACAGCAAATGTTGTATGTCGTCTTCATCGTCTCATAATGACAGGCTAGACAGAAATACAACAAACTTATTCTCGCTTTCAAAACGACTTGCAAACTCTTGCTGGCAAGATCGGCGAACTCGAACAAGAATCCGAGGAACACTCGTCGGTATTTTTAGTCTCTGCGAAAATATTATAACTAATTTTCGAGTCAGATTGGTTCTTTCAACGTTGGATGAAGCTCTGGAGGAGGAACCGGATCGCAAATGTTTTCGTTTGATCGGTGGTGTGCTCGTTGAACGTACTGTCAAGGATGTCGTCCCAGCGTTGCAAACGAACCGCGATGGAGTGAGCCAGTTATAGTCTGTTCGCTTTACTCAATCTAACATCAGCTGCTTAGATAAAAAAAGTGATCACGACGCTTACAGAACAGATCAAGTCGAAAGAGCAAGAGTTTGAGAATTTCAAACGAGAACACAATATACGTGTTATTCATAAGGCATAACTCCTTGAGCAATGAATTGCCCATTTTCGGGCTTTATTGATTTGGCCAAGGGTTGCCTTCGAACTAGTATTGGCCGTCTGAGGAGTAGGGGAGGTGGGACACCAAGTCTCAAGCGAACGAGGTTATGGCACAAAAGCCAATCATCTCCTGCACTTCGTACGAACCGCCGCCGGACAGCGCACCAGCGGTCCCATTGATATAAGGTGCGACTTTCACTGACATCCGAGTCTCCCAAGTACGTCGCTCTTAACGGAGTGGATCACGAGCCTAGATTATGTCTTACCTCGATCACTGGACAAAAGGAGTTTATGGATCACAGTGTCAGAACAGCCATACTCAATCACTGCATCTTGTTCAAGTATGGCTGTTCTGACACTGATCTGTAAACTTCTTTTCCCTTGTCCAGTGATCGAAGTAAGACATAGTCTTAGCCTGTGCTATTCGTGGAGATGTGTGATGACTGGACTTCGGCCTTGGCAACGCTGTTCTATTGTCCTCCCTGGCAGCACATTGCCCAACTTTTGTTTCGTCATTAGACGTACCGAGATTTTTCTCGGGCCCGTTAGACGGTCCCTATGTAATGTCTATGGGGATTGCATTTCAAAACAATGAAGAATGCATGTTCAACAGGAACGTCATACGGTTGGTTCGGTCAAGTTGCATCTACTCATTTAAGTGCCTACTTCTACAGACAGATCTTTCATTTTTTTCCCCTTTGATCCTGTTGACGTTGCGGGGCTCCGTCTGTATACCCTTCTTTAACGAATTCTTGGCCTACTAATGTCGCTCGTACGTGTTCCCTTTGCAGCTTTGACGTTGGCCAATCATCTATTTCTCTATCGACAGTGGAGTTGTACAACTTGTTCCAAGTCCTTTGCACGCAAGGGTGATCTCACTCGCCATACGTCGATACACACTGGTATCAAGTAGGCCCCACCAAAACCCTGCCATGCCGCCAGTTAATATTCTTTCCAGACCACACATCTGCGAAACCTGTGGAAAGGGCTTTGCACAGTTTTCGGGCCTCAAAACACACCGAAACGTACAGTACGGGATTCAGAACCGAGAGTATCTATACGTACTAACGGGGGCGGCTAGTTCCAAGGCCAAGCCCTTTATTTGTGGTATTGGCACTTGCACAAAGGCTTTTGGAGACCCTTCTTCGCGTACCCGTCATAGGAAAGAGACTCACAGACGCGAAGGTGCATACAAGTGCATTGTCGTCGACTGTGGGACAAGGTTAGCGTGGCGGTTGAAACATCGTTTCTAGAATTCTGAGTTTTTCCAGGATCAAGCGGCGGTCAGCATTTATGGCACATTTGCGAAAACACGGGCTTGATCCCCAGTCGCTCAATCTGAGCACTGATATGATACCTGCGCCAGCTCAATTCGCTTCCCCTGATGCGGAAACCAAGAGTCATCATAAAGTAGAGTCTCGCGATGCACCCTCCCTTCTTGGTGGTAGGTGAACCAGTTAAGCTCTAAGCTACCCGCTGATTTCTCGACAGGTCCTGGATATCACGTCTTGGATGGCGGCGAGGCAAGTCGTTTTCTGGTCAGTAACGGAATGCCGGACGTCGTTGATGGTCCGTTTGACTGTCGACGCACCAACTGGTCCCAGACAAGTGATTCCGTGCCCCTAGGTCCTGCGCTTGATCAGGCTATGAACATCGATCTGTCAGGCCTTCCCGGCGACGTCTACAATTACCTGTCCAGTAACTTCGAGGATCCACTTTATTTTGATGGCATATTCTCCACACTTGCCGACTATCCGCTTCGCGTCGCATCTCCTTTGAACCTTTCAGCACTTGGACCATTCCTGGAAGCTGGAAGTGATGGATCCCAGTCGTCAACTTCATCTCCATCATCAACGTATTTAACTCTATATACCACCGATTTCAACGATGACATGGTACCACCACTGCCAACGGACAACGTATTGCAAGAGCCACTTTTGTACAACTTTTTGTGATCCAGTCGCGTTCCCTTACAGCTAAACGCCAATTCACTCTTTCAGGACATTAAATTACCTTTCAGCTCGACCACTAGTTACCCATTAGACGCTTAATTACCCAGTCGTAGCTTGAGAGCTTGCATTGAATCCAATACCCCGTAATTCCAAGTTGTACATATCCAAGGTTTAGTATGATCAACAAGACGCGTCGGTAACAGGTGTAAATAACGCCTTGGCTCTCACCGTACCCTTGAATTTCGCGTTTGCTCCTTTTCGCCGCGTTGGCCTTCTCTGCAGAGTCGTAAAAGCCAGATTTCGTTCGGGTGGACATAGCATGTTGGCTTCGCCCTTGTATCCTACCCCACCATTTTCTGCCAAGCTTCTGTCCGACGATCCTGCGCAGCTCAAACCGTCCAAAGATATCGATGCGTTCAATAGTCTCCTTCCACCTCCGATCGAATTCGTGGAAGGTTCATCATCTGGCGTTCTCGCAGTTGCTGAAGGAAAGTATGATCCCATTAATGGTACACCAAAATCTGGCAAGGTGAGCAACCCGGAACTCAGTAATGCTGTCCAATGTTATCTGTATATGGCAGCCCTCTCTGAATCAGCCGAAAAGCCCACCCACGCAACAGCATACTTTCCCGAAGACTTCCCCGCTCACAACTCGGAATGCGAAGCACACGCTCTATAATGGCATTCTCGATTTCACTTGGCCACCAGGTCACGGTGTTGGAAATGGTCTCCACAACACCGGAAACACCTGCTTTTTGAACAGTGCATTGCAGTGCCTCCTCCATACACCTCCTTTACTCCGTGTGTTGCACGCGCACACGAAGACGGACCCCTGTGAGTGTATTTACTGTTTTGTGTTCATTTTTAAGACAATTTTCCATCATCAATTTAGGCAGAGTCAAGAGTGGATTTTGTATGGTGTGTAACCTTCGGCAGGTAATGATAGACTCGTACCACAAGCCGCACTCATTTACACCATATCAAATTTCATCCAAATTGCAATGCAAGTCTCGGCCACCTGGCTCTGTCAACGACACTGATTTGTACGGATAGTCATCGCGAAACATATGCGCAAGGGGAGACAAGAGGATTCACACGAATTCCTCCGTTATGCTATTGATGCACTGCAGAAGTCGTGCTTAGCTGGATATCCTCAGTATGCTTTGCCTAAGCTTTCTGGCCATAGTTTACTTACCAATAATTTAGAAAAGTCGACCAGAATCTGGCCGAGACGACATGGGTGCACAGGATTTTTGGCGGTCGATTGCGTTCCCGGGTGACATGCCGAGAATGCAATTACAACAGTGATACTTTTGACAGCATACTGGACATAAGTTTGGACATATATGGCTCGTCAACTTTGAAGGACGCATTCAAGAAGTTTGTCGCTGTAGACTACCTGCGGGGCTCGGACAAATACAGGTGCGAAAAGTGAGTGGTTGGGCAGCAGCCGCGATATGTCTCGCTCACGGACTTCGTTCAAGGTGCGAGAAAGCTGTGGTGGCTGAGAAGCGCTTCACTCTCCACGATGCTCCGGCTGTGCTAACAGTGCATTTGAAACGATTTTCTCCGCTTGGCCGAAAGATTGGCCACTATGTTCATTATGACGAGCGCCTTTTGCTCCAACCCGCCATGAGCGAGGGGCAACATGGACCTTCCTACTCGCTATACGGTATTATCTGCCACGCCGGAGGCGGTCCAAATTCGGGTCACTACTTTGCTCATGTCAAAGCAGCGAATGGACGATGGTACGAAATGAACGATGACATGGTTGCGCCCCACCATAGCGCCCCGGTGGGCATGAAGAACGCATACATCTTGTTTTACATGCGCGACAAAGGGCAGTCGCTTGAGGGTGCAGTTAGCCGTACCAGCCAGGTGACGGGCAGTCCCAGGGGCAACATTATTGGTGGTATGAGGAAGCGGAGGAATGTTGATCTGGACGAGGAGGATATTGGTGTCAAAGCCGACCAGCCCTTCATCGGCCCGCTTCTCCCTTCACCCATATCTAATGGTGTTGGTGATAACCTACCAGCCACTACGACACCCGCATCTGACCCTCAGGCCGTTAATCTGAGAAGGAAGATAGCCGCTATAACGACGATGTCGAGCACTACTCTTCCCAGACCCGTTCAGTATGATGAAGATGATGGCTTTGACAGATCGTCAGAATCTATTCAACCAGAGTCAAAAATCTCAACGGGCCCAGAATCATCCCCTCCACCTCCACCGTCCACTGATTCACCCCAGTCCCCCTCATCCTCAGACCACACTTCCATCATCCAAATACCTGCACAATCATCAGATACCCTTCATTTCAAAGGGATTGACACCGGCAGTTTCTATGCGTCACATACGAAGAATGAAAGGAAGCGAAAATCTCCGTTTGTTGATGAAGACGCTCACAAGTCCAGTCCAAAGTACCGCGCAATATCACCTTTGCAGACTTCCTCTCCCAAACATGCACCCCATGGGCAGCGCAGAAAGTCTTCCTTTGGCGGTGGTGCCGTAAATCCCTACTCTCGACTCCTTGGGAGCAACCCACTGCGGAATTCCGACTTCCATCACAGACCAAGGCAGTATGGTAGCAAGCGGAAGAGAATGATTATATAGCTATGAACTGCCTGCTGTATCATGCACGTTGTTGTAAAGATTGCCATTTGCATAGATAAATGTCCGATGGAACTAAGTGGTGTCTATAGTTTTGCCTTGAATTCAACAGTCTCATGATAGTTATCTTGCTCGTCCCACCAGATTACAGAAACGGTGGTGTCATCGCGATATCGGCGAGCGAAAGGGGAGGGGATGCTCATCAGCTTTCGGAGTGCAAGTACGTCCCCTCCTCCGAACGCGTTCCGGATAAGGTGAACGCTCAAGCTGTCATTTCCAAAGGACCATGAACCTTCCTCATTCTTCTTTGTCTTATCCTTGCCTTCGACAGTTAGTGACCCAGGCGAGGTAGGGACCAGAGCCTGAAGTTGAGTCTTGGGAACTGTCCCTCTCAGGCCCTTAAGGCGCCCGCCGACGAGAGCGACTACTTCTTCCGAGCTCAGTTTATCCCATAGACCATCAGTAGCGAGTACAACGAATCGGGGGCCAATGCGCTTCGAGGTATCCGTGGAACCATCGTCGAAAGAAAACTTGCGGTGAGTGACGACCGGAGTCGCTGTAACATAAGGAGGAGTCTTCAACGATGGTGGAGCTGATCGCATTGGTTGGTTGTTGCCAACCATGAATGCCTGACATAAACTTTGCACAAGTTGTCAGCCGTATGAGAGGGGAAAGAGTGAGGTGCACCCACACATCCTGAACTTCGCGTGGCCACTTGTAGCGGGCGTCTCCAAACGCTCTTGTAGGTTCAAGACCCCCAAGAACCCGGCCAGCGCGGATGACGTCGTCGGCCTCCTCTTGGGGGTGTTCCGACTGTATTCTACGTAGAGATTAGGTGTGTCGGGGAAATCAGGGTGGATACTTTACCTCCTTAATTCGCTTGGATTCCTCCCGGTTTGGTCCTCGCTCAACACCTCGACCCTCCAAGAACCTGTACCATCCGCCGACTCCTCCCAGATACCCGCGACAGCTCGGCTGTCCCCAGAACATGCGACATACAAGTCTCGCTGGGCAGTGTCAAAGAGGGCCATCAAAGCACAGCTGCCTGGGGTTTGACTGAACACCACGAGATTTAAAGAAGCGAGACGTCAACATACCAGACACTGCAGGAAGCATGATGGGCAACGCGAGTGGGTGCCCGCTCAGATCGGGGATGATTTTCTTCTTTAAGGATTCCTTGTCAATGTTGTTGGCAAGAACTTTCAACGGCGCACTGATCAATTCTTCATCAAGCTTGGTGAAGGCACTCTGGATGGCAGAGGAGATGGGGACAGAAGATCCGTGGATGAGTGAGAGTTGCAATACAACAGCATTGATCAACGTTTTAGAGAGAAGGCGGGACGTGTGCGGACC
Source organism: Phylloporus cf. tubipes (assembly GCA_038094315.1). Classification (NCBI taxonomy): domain Eukaryota; kingdom Fungi; phylum Basidiomycota; class Agaricomycetes; order Boletales; family Boletaceae; genus Phylloporus; species Phylloporus cf. tubipes. The sequence goes on from JBBPTZ010000032.1 coordinate 22,369, forward strand.
GCCGTGGCCATCCATCACAGCGAAGAATAACCAGTCCCCAGGACCCTTTGGGTCCGACGGTTCACGAGCGACGATGGCCTCGGCATGGGTATCTTCGAGTGGCTCATTCGCGGCAACGGATGCTGTACTGTACTTCCACGTTATACCTCCTGGACGCGTGATGGTATCGCATTTCTGATTCGCGCTGAGGCGCTCGTCGACAGCGCTGAGTGACAGCAGGGGAAATGTCTTGTTGGTCATGACGCGCACCCCGTCGGCGCCAAGTATCTTTACGGGAAGGTCAAATGTCTGTGGTTTATCGTACCGGTGATAAATGTAGGCTGGAGTACCAATAGCGACTGTGGTAGCAACTATGGGTTTCCAGAGTCTTCGAAGCATCGAGTCGTTCAAAAAGGTTCCAACCAACGCGACGCCAGTGCAGCATGTCACGTGATTACAATGGGGGTGTTGTCGATAAGATCACTGCCACAAGGCCTGGCAGTGTACCACGACCTTCAGCTCCGACGGCCAGCACGAAACAGACACAAGACCAGGCCATGTCCGTAGATGACACCGCAAAAGATTCGCCCACAGACATTGAGCGTGAATCTCCTTCACAACCTTTGACCAACGTGAGTCAAGATGTGTGTCTGATTGTCGCTAGTGTAAATCCTCAAGCTTGTTCGCGCCGTCGCCCCCCCAAGTTCCTAGCAGACGCGATGCCATCTGAAGAGTATTCCCAATCTGCAGCAGGTGGTGCCACGGCGGCATTCTCTCAGCAACCCTCTCCTGAGTGTTTGATATCATTGGGTATCAAAGTGAGAGACTTTGGGTATGAAAACACCCTCCCGCCGATAGTTCCTGTGCTACGCGTTCCTCGACAAGTGCAGCCGACGCCGCTCAAGCGCTCGCAGAGAGACTGGGATGACGAGGAGGGTTCACGATCACTCTCGAGGCAAACGGAACACAAGAAACCCAGATCTCTGGAGCGTAAAGCAACCGAGCCACTCCAAGAGCCAGTGGTTCGACACGCACGCACGCTGGAACGGATAACAATCAAGAGGGTGTGCTCCCTACTTACCCTCCCAACGACTCCACTGCGCGCACGGTCCCTTGCCAGCCCACCAACATCACCCTTGACGCCACCACCCCCGTACCATGATCATGCATCGCAAGAGGCGGAACTCTTCCAGATGCCCCCCGCTTTCCCGTTGGTCGCACACGTAGATAACGCCGGCATACTTCCTGCCACGCCTGCTCTCCCGATAAATCCGTTCCTCGAACCGGCACCCCCATTGGGAGCGAGTCCCCGTGTTCGCAGGCGCCGTGCCCGTGGGATTGCGGATACGGCCCCACCTCCCCTTAATCGATACCAACTCCGTCAGCGGCCCGTCCCATCTTCTCGAGTAACCACCCTTTCACCCAAGTCGCTCCCACGACGGACCCGCCGTGCGCGGTGAAATTGTTGACCCCGGAATATTTATTCATTATTGCTGTTGTCTCACTTATGTGTACTGGAATGAAATGGATGCACCTTATTTCCGTCGTGTAGTCATACGTACAGAACTTTGATCAATTTCTCGCAGGGTCGAGATTGGAGTAGATAAGGAGATCTGACATGGAAATATTAGCACTCAGCGTACTAAAACCTCCTACTACCCTCTGTCCCCCAATATTGATTGATGGCTGTCCCTGGCCCATCCAACGTCACTATCTCCCTCCTCCCCGTCTCCCTTTCCCTCGTCCGCATCCCCCGCTCTCGTCTCCCCCAGCTCTCTCAGCCCGTCCTCAGACAGATCCTTCAGCCTAAACCTATCTTCTTCAACGTCACCTGCAATGAGATCGAGCTCAGTCTCTTCGCCGACTCTCACACCCTCTCCGACTTCGAGTTCATGGCTCGGCGCGATAGGCACAGACTACGATCGCGTTCGGGTTCTGGGTCCGTTCGTAAGCGGACCGCACTCGACGACCACGATCGAGTCGAATTTTCTTGCGAAAATTGGAAAGTCCTCCAGCTCGACTCTCATTCCGATCAGCTCGGTATGTCTCGCTTCCTGGGTATTCACATAATTCCAATATCATGGCCGCATGAGCAGACAACTCTGGAGCACGAGTCCACGAATTGTCCGCTCCACTAGCCGCAGCCGGAATTTCCATCTTGTACCAATCTTCGTACATGAGCGATTTCATTTTCGTAGGCCAATCATGTTATGGGCTGTATCACACACTCAACTGTTCTCAGGTCAAGGAGTCCAGACTGCGAGAGGTCATGTCACTGTTTGGGGCCGCTGGGTTCGACTTGTATTCCTCTGATCCAGAACTGTTGATGTCAAGAGTCGTATCTCCTCTTCTGTCACCAGTCCTACCCGATGTATTCCAAGTCAGTGACATTGGTCAAGACTTTAGTCCCGAGTCAGGTGCTGTTTTGACGCGGACCCGGAGCAGCATTGACGCCGCAGTCTCAGTCACAGCTTCAGCACTTCACCGTTTAAACGAAGACTTGAACGAGAAAAGTGGGGCTGCCCGAACTCCACACCATCACCCCCTCTCACGAGACAAATCCCATTCGCCTTCATGCACCGACGTTACCATTCTCCCCTCCAAGCTTGCATGCGTGGGGCTCGCTGACGACTGCGTCGATAGCTGGTCACTCAAAGTTCTTAAGCTGGTTGCATTCCCAGACCTCATCCCTATGAAAGAGTCGCATCCCTTGCGCAGGGCTGGGTGTAATTGTGGGTCGACCAAAGTTCCAACCAATAAAAACTTCGATGAAATGGCGATTTCTTCTTTCCTATCCTGGTCACGAAGAGGCTCGGATGCAACCAATTCTGTATCGTCATCAAGCGAGGACGATAACGGTTATCTCTCTCACTCCCCTCACAGAGACCCACCTTCCATCCCTGCAACAGGCTCTCGCTCGTATCCTGATATTTCCCACGCGGTCCCATCCTTGACACCCCCTTACAAACCGACTGCTAAACATCTCACTTCGCAGGTGCCTGCACTATCTATTGCGGAATTTAGACCACCGCATCTCACTAGGAGTGCTATTTGTCTCCCTGCGGATAGACGAGTGAACAACGCGCACCCGAGGGTCCCATTTTTTAGCTTTACCCGCACATCTGAAGGTTCCTCTTTGACAACAGACGTGTCTATTCTTGCTGCCCTATTTCCGCCCGGGGACAGGCACATGCTCATCTGTGCAGGGGGATTAGATGCGCCTGATGCATACGCCACCCACTCGGATTCTGATTCTGACAAAGACCAAGATAGCAGTGCACTCTCAGTAGGCGGGACATTGAAGTGCCTTCAAATCGATCTACGTCGCTTTGGCTTAGGCGAGTACACTGCGGGGGTTGAAACTTTGTGGCGTGCTAAATAAGACATGTGCTCTTCGGTTTACAGATAAGCACGGTCTCGTTAGCCGTTATTCGCGAATCCTCGAAGAAAATGGAATTAATCATATGTATAGTTCTACATATAAGACTGCCAATCTCCTCGTTGGTGTTCCGTACTCCTCAGTCACAGATTCGCTGTCAACTGCTCTCACATAGGTTGCTAGGACGTACGCAAATCGTGCCCGTGATCTCCTCAAGTCGTGTTGATGATCTACCACCTATCAAAAGCAGTACTCTGGAAAAACCGGCCTTATCACGCATCGGTCTCCACAGCTCGCATCTGGTATTTTTATATCGCGGACCAGATACCCACCTGTTTCTTGCACACTCTTGCCCCATACTATACCTATTATCTTTTCTTTTTAACTCGTTCTCATACTCATACGACTACTGCATCATACGCACCGAAATTGGTTCACAACGGAAATTCTTGGTTTTGGTACATATGTTTGACATGGGATCGAGGGTCATGCGCATTCACCTTTACGCATATGTATGGTTGATTTTGGAATTGGGGATGCGTGAGTTCAGGGTCCGGAACCCAACGACGGACAGAAATACGTCGCACTTGGTTTTACCTGTTGAGAAGTGGTGGGACATGGAGGCCATAACATTTGTAGATACGCCAAACTCGGAGGTTTGTCCTGTTGATACGACCCGACGACCAGCAGTATCTCAAATGCCAGAGAGCACTCCGCATCTGAATGCTTGTGTCCACTCCTCACTTCACCCGGTTCACGGAACAGACATATGGACCGCACTATCCGTATACACGCGCCAATCCTGCCGACGCGACATCCTATGCCTGCCGACGGGGAGCTTTCGCTGTCTTTGTCAGGACTTTTTGCTTTCTGACGCATACACTTCATCGTCTCGGACGGCAGTTACCTTGGTAAAGTCTTTCATGATGTAATCGGCATACGCAAGCTAAGGGATAGTGTCAGACGGTCAGGTAACAATCTCACTAATGCTCTCACCTTTTGCGCAACATCACGAACGAAACTCGGTAGCAATTTCATGATCAACGCTGTGTGTGTGTAAAATGGGAGATATATTGTCCGAGATTCCTGTGAATCTAGGGCAGCGATGATCGCCTTCACAACCGTTACCGACGCAAGAGAGGGCACGAAAAACCGAAAAAAGGCATTGTCCGGGAATGTTGCAGTGGAGAAAAGTGGCGTACGAACGTGACCCGGGCAAACCAGAGTTGTGCGAATCCTTGGACAATGATACCTATTACATACCTAGATATGGAGGAACAGCGACCTATGGAGAAATATACGCACCGGTTGTCCAGTTCATAGCGGAGCGATTCGTGAACATTCAGCAGAGCGGCCTTGGAAGCACTGTAATCCGCTGATGAGAATTAGTAACAGAACCTATTGAGTTGACGGGCGGGCCTACACATTTGAGCGCTGCCCACAAAGCTCATGACAGATGCTAGGGTAACCTACGAAGATATTAATAAGAGTCACAGACGTCGGGGGGGCCCGTCTCGCACAATGTGTCCATTGTTTCTTTCAATCATTTTTGGCAAAAAGGCTTTTAGAGTCCAAAAGTGAGCGAAGGTATTCACACCGAAAGTCCTAGAGCTTGTTGAGTCAATGGAATGTGGCGCTGCACCAAAGTTTCGCACTGATATATGTCCCGAGGGTCGAGGTCAAGAATTAATTTTCCTTGAACGACGCCGGCATTGTTGACGAGCATAGTCGGGTGGCCAACCTGAGGCACGCTGGTGAGATTGGTAACATATCTCAAGTAATATATAGACCTCTTCAATGACCTGCTTGGAAACTGCTTGGACCTCTTCCCATTTAGAAACATCACATTTGTAGTACGTGATATTATCTGTGGCAAACGATGATGAGTGTTCAACTGACAAAAGTGGTGAAGAGCACACAGTTTTCCGTTTGGATTGGCATAATATCGAGAACAACTACATTTACGTTGCGCGCTGCCAGCGTATTTGCTAGTAGTTCTCCAATTCCAGAAGATCCTGTTAATATTACTGAGTTCCTTGAAATCCCTCGTTTTGTGAAACGCACCGCCGGTAATGAGAACGATCTGTTCACTCCAGTCCAGAGGTTCGGGTGCAAAAAAGAGACCTCGTTGATTTCTATACGAATTCGACAGCCATATTAATAGCCCTATTGCAGATCAACGAGATTAAGTTCGTTGGATTGTATTCACTCACGGAACGTGCAAACTCCAGCACAGTAACATGCGGAACTAAACGCAGCAGGGGCTGTGGCACGGAAAAAGCAGAACGCGGAAATGAAAATCGTGAAAAATGGGCCTGAATGCGAGTCAATGATGAATTGCGTAGTAATCAAAAATACGGACTGAAAACAGTTTGTCGCAAGACTTTGATGACCGTATCTATGTCCATGTTCAAGTCGTCATTTTCTGGTTTTCCTTCCGACATTGCCTTTTTAGTCTTTACTGTAACCTTAACCAGGGGATGGGGTTACAGCCGGACGCGAGGATTGAGCATCCAGCGGCTCAGCGGGTCCAGGTGCGCCCGGAAGAATACAAGTATGATTCGGTCACCCAAGTACTAACACGCTTCTCTATAGCCAAGAGTGAATTTCAATTACTGGATACATGTTTGCCTATGACTATCAAGAGGATACAATAAAGTGTAAAACGGAACGTAGAATAAGGAATCGTTCAAAAGCGATCATATCTCCCCTAACTTGAAGTCCTGCGACGGAGATCCTCCCATACGGCTGGATGCGTATCCATACAATGCCTTACGAGGAAGTCGAGATCAGGTTGAATCAGCACGTCGGGTGGGTCAGGGATCATCTTCGCTTCGTGTCGATCGCTGATTGAAAATTGAATATCTGCCCATGAATGAGAAGAACCTAGAAAAGTTGACTTACAAGCATAGACCGCAAAAGATGCCATTCTCGACATCGGCGTCCTTTTCAAAGATGAGGTCCACGCAGTCTTGATTTGATCGAACGTCCGAATCCGCAACGGTCAGATTGCGATCATTCCGAGGATCAGTGGAGGCTGATGGCAAAAGTACCTCCTTGGTTGGGCACGTATCGGCACTAATTTCCATCAGATAGTCGACCTCTCCTTCGATCCGGGGCTTCTTGAGGTCCACTTCTGGGCCGGTAGAAGTCTGGAACTCAGAAATTGGTCTCTTCAGCGTACGTGGGCTGGATTCCAATAAAGCGGGCTGGATTTGTTCTCTACATGGAACCGGTTGGTTCTTGGTCGCGTCTGTGGTCTCGCCGGAGCGACAGAGACCCCCATCGAGTTGTTCTGGGGCCTCTTGCTGTACGGGATGTCGAGATTGAGTCACAGAAGGCAACCCAGACGAGATGCGCGGGTCCTGGAGTGTCTGAGGATGATGCGGGAGTGGAAGCGATCCAGCAGGTACTGGAGCGTAGACGGGGAACCCTGTCAATGAGATCTGGCCCGTAGGCAGGGGTGCGCTTGGTGGAGGAGAGGGGAGAGGCGCTATCCATGTGGTAGCTATAGGGGTTGGACCTGAGCGAAGCAACGGCTAGCGACTAGATTAAGCAGTCTGCCCGTTTTTAGGCGACGTAACGAACCTGCACCCCAATACTTTCAGAACTGCGTCGGTGACTCGCTTTCTGGTCCGGAATGGGTTGAAAGGAACCAGGGGATGCGACAGATACGGGTGAAGCGTGGTTATTCCAGCTTCGATCGTGGGGGCGTAATTGCCCCCATACTACGCGCGAGGCAGTCACTGCACTTGGTGCCAATGTCTTTGGCGATAAGAGACTGCCCTTACCTGCACCCTGTGACTGGTTCTGGACGACACGGTTCGCGTCGACAGCAGCTTTCAGCCTGAAATACTTATCCCTCAAGAGGCGACAGTCCTTGTCGAGGGACGCGTATGCCGCCCGGGTGGCTTGTAGTTCCTCGTTAATGTGACGTTGTGCAGAGCCAGCCGAAGTGCACTGCAGTAGGTCCTGGTACTTTCGATGGATCATCATCCGGTTCGCCTCGCTGGCGCGCAGCTTCTCTTGCAAGTCGGTTAAGCAGAGTACTTGTGTATTCTGAGGTGCGCCGAGGAATGCTAGACGTTCGTTGAGCATGTTGACTGCGTTTACCAGTCGGCAATTATCTTCGTATAGCTTTGCATTATGGGATTCGAGCGTGTGGATATGGCGAAGGGCAACTTGATGCCTATCTGGTAGGACCACAGGTCCCGGTGCATGCGAGCCTTTCAGAATTGCACCCGGAGGGGGAGTTGGCGTTTCCGGAGGAATCAACGGTTGGGATTGGTTCATGTCAACGCTATCCCTGTCACGCGGATGAGTCGATGATCTGAGCCTTGTGTATCTAAAGGGCGGGCTACTCGAGTCGTTTGTGACTCACTCTTTGTATATGCTGGGCAATGGTCCTTTTGGACCCGTAGCATCGTTTGACATGGAGAGGAATCCCGCACGGGTTGACTGGCAGTGCATCAAGTTTAGGAGGGGCACTGCCTGGGACTGTCGTTGGCCCGACGCGAGACGACAGAAAGAAAGTCTGTGGTGGGTACTAGCAAAATAGGAAAAAGGGTGGAGTCAGTAGCAAAGAAAACGAGGCGGGCGCAAGGCGACCGCGTTTTTCGATGCACAAGGTTGTAGATTCATGTCGGTGATCTCACATCGCCAGCGGATCTGCGAACTTGATGCACGACGTCCTAGAAGCCCGATCCCGACAAGTGGGCCATCATCGCCCGTCGTCAGCCTCGTCACCGCCAAGACGCTGCGGATGACAAGCAAGTAACCTGAATCGTCACGTGCTACCATCATGACGACCACAGAACCTCCCACCATCACTCCCTCACAATTCCCCCTCCCTCGATGGCTCTCGCAGAATCCCCGATCCTCTCATCTCATTTCGGTGCAGAATCAGATGCCATACAGGATCTCCTTTCCAGATCCCGATCCCTGAAGCGGTCTCACTCCAGGAGGGATGAAGCGCTCGATTCCCTGCTCTTTGCTGCCGCCTTTGCCTCCAGCCCTCATATAACCCGCAACCACTCTGGTCATGCTGTTCATCTATCGCTCTCCCAAATCCCCGAACGAATCAGGCATGTCGACGACTCCGGCGCAATTCCGGATCACAAGCCACCTACATACGTCAGTAGGCAAGCGCCAAGAAGGCAGCGCTTACAAGCCCAGGAACAGCCACTAGAGGTTGAGAAGAAGAAAAACATCCCGCAATCAACTGGCTCACTGCACGTTGTCGACACCTCGGGTTCCCCGTCGGCCGCTGAGCCGACAAGTGCTCTCCTGTCACATGAAAGTCCTTCTCATGTCCGTGTTCGGTGCATGGCTCGCACTCGTATACCCACTCCTCACGGAACCGTCTTCTTACATCTCTACCATAATAACCGTGACAACAAAGAACACCTCGCAATTGTCATCGATCCCGCACAATATTCCATAGACAACCAGTCCACCACACCGCCCATACGTAGCCACACCCTTGATGCTGTATGGAGCGACGACGAAACACATGAAGATAGAATTCTGAGGGGCGCCTACGTGGGGAGACTTACCCCTGAGACCAAAATCGCTTCTCGACCCGTAGCTAATTCGCGTCGCCCTATCGACATCCAGCCACCGCTCGTCCGCATTCATTCAGAATGTTTCACCGGCGAAACCATCGGAAGCATGCGTTGTGATTGTGGGGAGCAGCTTGACGAGGCCATCCGCCTCATCTCTGAGCCTCTCCACGTCTCGGCATTGTCTTCAGCTACTAGGCCCGGCAGGGGTGCTGTGATTTATCTCCGACAGGAGGGCCGTGGTATTGGCCTGTTGTCCAAGATTCGGGCTTATAACCTCCAGGACGTGGGACACGATACCGTCGCCGCCAACCTCCTGCTTGGACACAAGGCCGATGAACGTGGTTATGATCTCGCGGCGGCCATCTTGAGAGACCTTGGGTTGAGCTCGGAGCAGGGGGAGGGTATCCGGTTACTGACGAACAACCCTGACAAAGTGATGGCACTTGAAAAGGAGGGGTTAAGAGTGCTCGAACGCGTTCCGATGGTGCCGAGGTCTTGGAAGTGTCAGTCAAGCGAGGGGCTGCTTGAGAGTCGCAAGACAGGCGTCACCATGATTGGTGGGGATATGGCGTGGGGTGCGGACCTGAACAAGTACCTCCGGACAAAGGTCTTGCGAATGGGACATATGTTGCCGTTGGGCATGATCGACGGGAGGGAGCATTAGAGGATTTCAGTCTTGTTTGATTACATAATCTACTATTGTGCCAGGGTCTGTTTCCGAGTCGCAGATACTACAACAGGTCTGTCATGTTCGATCCACTTAGTTCGACGAGCGCCATCTTTGCCAACGGGGACAGCGAGTCCACACCACCATGGCCGACGACCCCACACGAGCCAAACTCTCCGATACCTAACCTTCGTCGCGCCTCCGTCGTTGCTCCGAAGATCGAGTCGGACGGCCTCTTTGGAAAAGAGCCCAAAATATACGGTGCACCAGAACCTGGTCTCATCTCTCCTCAAACAACTATTGGTTCCAATGGCGTAAAGTATGAGAAGAGCGAACCTTATCTTCGTGTGCGGATTACAGGGTTGGATCGCAACAGAAGGGACATTCTCTTCAAATTTGATGCTCAAGTGCGTAGCGTGTCCGGCAAACTGGATGATCTGCTAACCCTTTTGGCTGGCTTCGTACTCCCAGACGAACCTTTCCAATTTCACGGGCACGACATATCGCAACGTTTCCCGTTCCTTCGTCGAGTTTCAACAATTCTACGACGCATTGCTCAACAACTGTCCGCACACTATTATTCCTGCGCTTCCTCTCGCCCAAACTTCAGCGCCGACAGACGAAGAGGACGACCGCCTAGTACGGATCATGTTGCAGAGGTGGTTGACGCGGATATGCGAGGACCCGATTGTTATGCATGATGAGGACCTACGGTCGTTCATCGAAAGCGATTTCGGCTATCAGCCGATGCCGCGCCCAAGGCGGAAAACGAGCTCCGGCTTCGGACTTATTCGTCGTGGTGTGCCCGACGAAGATGAAGGGCTACAGCGAGCCAGATTCGAGCTTACCAAACTGGAAACGCAATTCTTTGAAGCTGCAAAAGCGATTGATAAACTTTCGATATCCAGGAGATGTAATCACACTTTTTTTCTTGTTCGAAACGCAACCTAACTGAACACCATTGTCAGCGCTATCCACCGCACATGCTGAAATGGGGAACAAGCTGATCAATGTCGCATCCTCAGAGGCCCATCCCCCATTAGGGAATGCACTACGCAAACTAGGAAGGGCGTGGCATAGCCTTGCAGACCTCGAGCAAGCACAATCCATAAGCGAGTGTGTCGTTGTTGGAGATACATTTGGTTATCAAGGGATGAACGCACGTTCTGCCAAGGAGGCGTTGCTCCATCGAGCCGGTGTTTTGGAGGAGTACCAGGCCGCTGTCAAAGCGACGATATCCAAGAGAAGAAATATAGAGAGGTTGAAGGCTAGTTCTAACATCAGACCTGAACGCGTGGACGAAGCGGTGGAAGAGTTGGAAGAGGTAATCGTTTTTCCACATGAGACGCAGCTCGTTAAAAAGAGTTTCATAGGCCAACAAATACGAGCAAGTACTTGCGCAACGTGCCAATGGCATCTCTCAAAACCTTCATCGTGCTCTGGCAACCCATACTAAGACAGTGACCGACGATGTAATTGCTGCTTTGATTGAGCATGCGCGCTCGTCTGTCCAGTATGAAAAACAATCACTGAGAGAACTTGAATCTCTCAGGGGAGACATGAACACCGCCAACCAAAAAGTTGCTTCACCAAAAACCAATGGTCACCCCAAACCTTCCGTTGTCCTGCCGTTAGAGGATGACACCCTGCCAGTAGCGAGGACTGCGATTATTACGCCCCACATTCCACGGTTATCCAGTTTCCCCGCTAGCGTGCCACAGGCAACCCAAACTGTGTTCCGACCACAAAGTGTCACTGCACAGTCACCAAGTTCTGGCCCGTCCACAGCACAGAGTTCAACTGCCTCGTTGTCTGTGCCAATTTCTGGCTCGATGGAAGGTACTCGTTTTGGAGACGGGACTCGTTCTTTATTCGTGAAACCTACTTTAACAGTTCCGGCTACTGGACCTCCTTCGTCTCGAGGACCCCTTGGCAGCACGGTGCAGACACCCGCACACACTTCCCCGCCACTTAGCCATCCTCTCGTTGGCACGGGCCCTCTGTCTGCGTCGTTGGTAGCCTCGACGAATGCACCACAAGTTCTGGATCCTCTTGCCCACTTGGCCCCGATGAATATGTCGCAATCAATGCGCGTGCAGCCCTCACGGACACGACTGGATGCCAGAGTCGCTGCGAGTAAATTGGCAAACATGTTCTAGTTCTGAAATGGTAAATTTTCAGTGACTTGGGGTGTTTGTGCGGTGTAGTGAGTTTCACTTTTTATATGCTGGATATGCTGGATTTCTTTTCCTGTTGTACGCGTCCCATCGAACGCAAGCATGTATCCCAGTCATGGACATCCGGTTTGTGGTAAAGGCGGGAAACTTGTTGGACCCAGAGGTTGGATTCATCCCACGGCTCTGAACAATCGGATGATATCGTACTACCATAAACATCTGGCCAGTGAGACATCCAGGCAACGACAAGAGCGGAGTGCTATAATAAGCATGCATGTACAGGGGTGCTGGTTTTCAGCAGAAAAAATTACATTGTGTAGAACGCTTTTCAGCGCTCACCAGATTCCTACGTGCATCATACGGCTGTGCCAAGTACAAATGTCGATGCATGTACCTAAAGCAATGTTTTCAGTGCCTCGATCACTTTGTCACCAAGCTCGACGGTGGTGGCATTCCCACCCAAGTCGGTTGTTCTGATGCCATAACCCCCGATGTCCTTGTCATCCAAAACCTTGCGAACAGCAGCTTCGACAGCGCTAGCTTCTCTTTCAAGCCCAAGGGAGTACCGCAGGAGCATCGCAGCACTGAGGATGGTTCCAACAGGATTCGCGATTCCCTTGCCTGCAATGTCCGGTGCAGAACCGTGGATCGGTTCATAAATGCCGGATGCCCGCGTGAATGATGGATCTGATGGCTGTGCCGGGGCCCCTGCAAGGGATGCAGAAGGCAGTAGACCGAGAGAACCGGGTATTATACTGGATTCGTCCGAAAGACTAGAAAAGAAGTAATAATGAAGCGGAGGTAGGGAACGACACACAAGGCACGCACATGTCGCCGAACATGTTTTCGGTGAGAACGATCCCATTCAACTTCTTGGGGTTGGACACGATCAACATTGCGGCAGTATCGATCAGATAATGGTCGACGGTCAACTGGGGGTATTCGTTTTTCAGGGTCTCGGTGACGACCCTTCTCCAGAGTCTGGAGCTTGCAAGGACGTTGGCCTTGTCGACGGAGTGAATGGGGAGGGGTGGGTCCGAAGCCAATGCAATCTGAGCTGCGACGCGTGTGATTCTCTGTACCTCTTGAACGCTGTACACCATGGTGTCGAACGCGGTGTGGCCTCTGCCCTGCTCTTGGCGAGGGCCAAAGTAGAGACCACCGATGAGTTCGCGGACGACGATTATGTTGACACCTCTAGCGATCTCGGGCCTCAAAGGGGAATAAGAGACAAGGGAGTCGGAGGCAAAGTTGGTGGGTCGGACGTTGGCAAACAGACCCAGTGCCTGGCGGATTTCAAGGAGGCCAGGCTCTGGGCGAACCTCTGCCTCCGGGCCCCATTTTGGGCCACCGATTGAACCTAGGGGACAGTGAGTTCCACGAAGATGGACAGAAAGTGACACATACCCATCAGTATGGCGTCTGCCTGGAGGCAAGCCCTGAAAGTCGAAGAGGGAAGAGGCTTGCCATGCTTGTCGATGGCGCAGCCTCCAAAGTCGTGATGTTGGAGGACGAGCTTGATCGTGGATGATGTCTCGGAGATGAGCTCCAAAACTCGGGTTGCCTGTGCGATCACGCTGGGACCTTGAAGACGTCAGCCTGACGAACGGAAGGAGATGGAGGGGGCGATAGTACCGATCCCATCGCCGGGTAGAACTGTGATGCGAAATCTGGAGAAATCTGGTGAGCGCGGGCTGTGGGTGGGTCTGAACGGACCAGCATACTGTTTGGGTGCCATCGGGGAGTGAGCAAGATCGACTTGCACTTGTTTCCCACGCTGGCATGTCGCGACGGTGCAAGAATCTGGTCCTCGATGCTGGCCCGCTCCTTTCCTTGTCTCCCCTGCGCGGTCTGGCGGACACATATCTCACCGTGCCCGAGGTCTTGGACGAGCTCAGAGACAAAAACGCACGCCAGCATTTCCTCGACCTCGCCCTCGTCTCTGGCGTCCAGGTCCAGATCCGCAACCCGGATCCTGCCTCGCTCACTCAAGGTGCTCGCCAGCACCCGCGCTCAGCCTTTCACTGCTCACATGCCAGACAGTGATTCGCTTTGCGAAAAAGACAGGCGACTATGCCGTCTTGTCCCACGCCGACGTATGCGTCCTTGCTCTCACACATACACTGCAACTCGAAGAGGACGCAAGGAAACAGGTACGCCGGCCATTTCGCTTTCTTCCCATCAGACACAAAAACGCACACAGACCGATCGCGCAGGCGGTCTCCAGCACGCACACCCAAACACTGAACCGATAAGCTCATCGCAGGCCTCACAGGCCGGCGGGGGAGATGGTGGCGACGATCTGTGTCGAATCACAGCAGATCTGTCGTTACAGCCTCGCACAGACACTCCGCGTGTGGAGAATGAGCCTCACAGCGCAGAAACGCAGCCTTCTCAGCGCGACGAAGATCCTACTTCAAAACAGGCGCCGCTTTACGACGATCCATTGACAGACGAAGACGATACATCAGGGGAATGGATAACCCCTGATAACGTTGCTCTGCACAAGTCTTGCGCTCTCGACCTCCTTCCTTCGTCGGACAAGATGCGGTGTCGAGCGATGGACGAAGAATGCGTTTTGGCAGGATGCATGACTGCAGACTTTGCCATGCAGAACGTCTTGCTTCAGATGGGGCTGACATTGGTTGGTACTCAAGGCAAACGAATACAAAAAGTGAAGACCTGGGTGCTCAGGTGTCACGCTTGCTTCAAGTGAGGCGGGCCCTCTGATTGTTCGACGCCTGGCTGATTTTCACTAGAATATGCAAGGATAACTCGAAGCAGTTTTGTCCTTCATGCGGAAATCCGACGCTGCTAAGAACATCCGTGACACTCTCTTCCCCAAACGCCGCCGCGGACGCGCCCATCATGGAATTGCATCTCAAGAAGAATTTTCAGTACAGGTTGCGTGGAACCAAGTATTCAATCCCCGCTCCTCGGCCAGGGTCTGCCAAGACAGGACCCGGCGAGGGACTGATTCTTCGCGAAGATCAACTGGAATATGTACGAGCCAAAAAACGGGCAGACGGAAAGAGAGGGCGTGATGAGCAACGGATGCTCAAGAGTCTCGTCGATAGCGGTGGACAGGGTGGCGTTGCAGTGGGAAGCTGGTCAGATCCTGACTGGACTCCGGGGATACTTGGCGGCTCGACAAACGACAGACCGGGAGGCAGAGGTGGCATGCCGCAGATCGGCTATGGTAAGAGGAACCCTAACGAGAAGAGGAAACACTAGTATGTAGCGAACTCGCGGAGTACAGAGATATGTCCAGTGCACTTCACGAACCCAAGCTTCGGTTCATGAAGCGTCTCTTTTGGAATGCCATCCACCATTTGCTCGGCTTTCCACTACCATCTGCGTACAACCGTTCGACCAGCCGAGCGGCTAGCTCTTGACGGACCTGCGTCAGGTAGGTACGGAGATAATCTAGTGGCCGAGTTAATTACCGATAGGATATGCAAGTAGATTTACGTGTCGCACCCGCGTCTGCTCGATTTCCAGGGCTGGCGTAGTGAGCGTTCAACGCGAAATTGGCATCGCCAGGGATCGGGAAGCTGTCCACAGAAAGAGTATTCAGCATTTTGGAGGCTTCTATTTGTGTTGGGACAGTTTTGGCTGTACCGATCTTGGCCAGACAGTCGGACACGAAAAGGATGAGCACGATGAGAAAGCGATCTGCCGGTCCCTTGATCTCAAAGTTGCGGAAAAGAGAATTTGCTCGGAAAAGATCCAAAGTTTCGTCGATGATGTCTGCTTGCTCTGGATCGGCTGGAAACGCACGTTAGGTAGGAACTGGAAGTGTCGTCTGCGAAGCGTACCAACGGGTGCAGGACCACGGATTTTGGTCTTGATAGGTAAGATAGACATGTTTCCCACTTGTCTGGCGTCCCCAAAGTCGTTCAAGGACGAATGATAAGCCTACATGTCGATTACCGTCTGCCTAGGCGCGATGACTATAGTACTGACCGGCATCGTTGGAGTCAGAGTTGCTCACACAGCCACCAAAGGGGTTCGCAATGCTTCGCGATCAAGACCCGGAAGACGACTCTCATTCTCTCTCTCCAGAGTGGAAGAAACCGTCCCCAGATACCCTCACGAGTGCGTCGCGCTCAGCTGTCGCCAAGGGTTAATACCGAACTATCGCGTAGAACTCATCAAACGCCTGCGCGCGCTAACACTGAGACTTCTCCCTCTCGAAGTCGACGTCAAGGTCATCAATGACCCCACAAGCAGGATCATCACACCATCGGTCATACTGTCCTACATGGAAGCTGCCGGCGATTTCGGTGACGCAGTCGGTCCAACTTCTTCTTCAACTCTTCTACAAACGTGACTCATGTGTTCAGCTTCCTTACTGCCTCCTTCGAGCACATTCCGAGTTTCTTCGGGATGCACGACGCGACCCTTCCAACCACGGGGAAAACATCGGTCGTGGTACGTGTTCTCGTCATCGTACTCGGGACGAGCTGGTAAAGAATCATTCGAGCTGTCACCTGTGAGGCGCTTGGGCGCAGAATTTTGCACCAGACTCCACTGGACAGAGTCATCCCAATGATCACCAATCGATATAGGTATAGGGAAAGCGATGGGGACATTAGTGAGGCATCCAGTGCACTTGAAGTTGCCATCGACAATGATTGGTTTGTTCTTCACTTTTTGTCTCCACTTTTTATTTAGTTATTTTCATTCATAGCACGATTTTTTTATCCTCTTCCGAGGTTCAAGATGGTTAGTCTCTCAGACAAGCCGAGATTAAAGCTAAGGCACCTTTCAGTCGTGACCTCACTCTGGAATGGTGACCTCGTCCAATCTATCGATGAAAATGATGATATCCAGTGTGAGCCGACCATTATCAACCCCCCCTTCCCCCTTTTTTTTTGATACAACAGCAGACATTCCGTACCACAAGTCTCAGCGCGGGGACTTCTGGAGTCATGTCGACCCCTTGCGCATGTCAGTACCTCGGTAAGAGATTTTATATAACCATTCATTCAGCGTTTGAGTGTATGCAGGTATCAGAATATCTTCCGAATCGTCATCTGGTTCATTTTTCTGGGCGTTTATTCGCAAGCTGGTGAGGATTTAGAAGGATACAACTGACATGCATACCGCTCATGGTTCAATGGCACAGTCAAAGAGCCAATCGAACAGCTGGATCCAGTATCACTCGATTCTTGGGAGTATGCGCTCTATATCATGGCGTTTGGCTTCTGTCTTGAAGGTTATTCTACGAATATTTTCATGGGTAAATTGCTGATCTTTATCATGCCAAAGACTTACACAAGGTGTGGTGTTGTGCATATGTATGACATCCTAGTGACCTTATAAAGGGCTACAAACTCATCCACTACGCGACCCGGCGGTCGTTCGGGTTCTGGAATGTCATCGCATTCATTACCCATTCATTACTCTTGCTGGCATTTGCCTTCCGTATCGCTGGTATTGGAGCGTCAGAAAGTAGGGGTGCTGCTCTCAGGCTGCAAAGTTTCCAAGTTCTGAGCTTTGTCGCGCCTTTCATTTGGTAAGCTTGTTGATTGTTTCTGAACCAAGTTTGAAATGCCCCTCATTATCCAGGATGAGTAAGTTCGTAATGCGTAGTCAGTTAACTCTGCTTATGGGTGCATAGAACTTGTGACTATATTTGATGGCTACCAGTAAGGATGGACGATTTCGCTTTATGGGTCTCATTCTCTTTATATTCTAGATATATGGGGACTATGCAAATTTGCGTATCGCGAATGCTGAAGGAGTCTGGGATTTTCTTTTCGGTGCACATAAATTTAATCACTGCTCGAACGTGATCCGATTTTCGTTGATTCCAGCTGTTATGCCTCTTAGGTGCTGGCTTCGTGCAAGCAATGTATGCCTTGGACGCTGCAGATGGTGAAGTGAAGGACGCATCCGCCGTAAGTCCCGATTTGTGGTGGCGCCACAGGAATCTCAGTGTTTGCAGGTCATCAACGTACTTTTGCAAGGCCTCCTCCAGTAAGGTCCTTTATCCATTCATTGTAGTTCTTTTGCATAACGCCCCTTTGTCAGATCGCCCAACTACGACAAGTTCACAGGCAGGTTAGATCGTTGTGTTGTGAAGGGAAAAGCTGCTCATCGTGAAACTTTCTCAGTCCTGTGGGGCTGGCGCTATATTATCTGTAAGCGACACTTGGTCGGATGTTTCCTTTTTTGCTTATCAGAGTCCTGCGAAGCTGGAACCTTTCCACAGTGGTGATCCTGCTAAACGTTCTAATCTCTCTGTTCGCTTCTGCATACTCTGAGGTCAATACTACCGTCCTATGAGGTCTCAACGGGGTCTGAGGTTTTTATGGCCACAGGTCGTTGATGACGCGCAAGCCCAATATCTGGCATTTTTTGCATGGAAGACGATTGCATTGATAAGAGCTCCGGATTCATATGTTTATCCTGCGCCGTTTAATCTTGTTGAGAGCCTCTTCATCGCGCCATTGGAGTAGGTTGAACTTGACGCTGGTTACAAATAAATAACGAAATTTGCAGACTCTGTGGACTCACAAAGAAACATTATGCCAAGGTACGGACATCGTGGCACCTACGTATATAACAGCTAACGCTGCCCCTCATAGCTGAATCGAATTGTTATGACAGTTGTCTTCTTCATTCCGCTCTCCGTTATTGCGTTCCTCGAAGCGTCGCAGATCCACAGATCATGGATGACGAACTGGCTTTACGGAGAAGACGAGATTGATTTTGAGAACCCTACAATCACCGACCCCGTTGTCGAAGGCCCAGAAGCAGAGCACGGTTTGCAGATCAGTAGGGTGGCTTTCAATGAATTGGTGAGGAAGCTTCCGAACACAGCGCAGGTGTGTTCTCCATAGTTTGCACATTCTATTGCTGATCCGTAACATAGTCAACTGAAGCGACGATCTTGAAAGAGCTCTCAAACATCCAAGAGAGTCTCCAAATCTTGTCGGAGCGGATCCATCAACTCCGAGCGTAGATGTGCCATCCCAGCTCTATTTAGCGTCGTTTCTTGGACGTCTTAACTTTCCCTTGGTATCGCTCCTTTGGTGAAAGGAGAACATCCACCTTTCTTCTTATGTATATACGCGAATAAATGACTCATGCATCGTTGGTGTCTTCGTGAGCAGCATTCTTATCAACGGTGGCGGACTGACCCCTCAGTTGGGTGAAGATGTCCATGGCTTTCACGAAGTAGGGTCTGATCTCGTTGATCTCCATTGAACATAAGTTCGGCAACTAAAAAGACCGATTCTAGCATCGAAAACTTTTATCAGTAGAGGAAACATACGCTAAGCTCACTGTTGTCAATTTGACTCAAACCATCTCGACTTTTTGATTGGCGTGCTTCGCGAAGATCTTTTAGTAGGGACCTGACCTTGTCTGCATTCTGCACATCGTCGGATGCCCTAGCTTGATATAAGCGAGGACAGGGAAAGCCAGCGTAAAGCTTTTTACACGTCCAAAATGACCTTGGCGATCTCTGAGAAACGAAATGGAATACGACTGAACTCGGATTTGTTTGTTTCTTCCGACAGTCGATCTTGCAGGAACTCTAAGACGGGAATCAAACCGGATTAGCAGGGGACAGACACTGCATCATACCAACAGTGAGCCAGTCAGGGGGAACAATATGGCACTTTTTCTTTATCTTCAGGTTGATGGCCATCCAAAGCGGTATGCGACACTTGTTCGGGGGGCGCAATGGCCCGTATGCACCCTGGATATATCGTATATCAGAACTAGCTGCGAGAAGGCGGGCGCTCGTTCAACCGAAATGAAGGCCGTTTTCTCCATCGTGATCAGCGGGACTATCTCAACCAAATGCTCCGATGCAATCAGCTCTAATTCAGGCGGGGCGACGGACACCCGCAGCGGTTGTGGAAGAGCCATAGCACGATTGCACGTGACCAGTCGCGCCTTGTTGAACGCGCGCCATTCACCCAGGAAATGCTCGGGACAAGGACAAAACAGATCAGCTCGTACGGACGACGAGGTTCTCGAGTCGTAAACGTGTCAGATCGACCAGCAAACTCTTCTGAAACAGTCCCACATGTAGACACTATCCCTGCCAGGAGAGAAAACGCGATCATCGTCTCGCCCACCAAGCCTCATGTAGGGCGTCGCAGAGTTCATGGTTCAAGTCATTCCCCAAAGACTTCGCCGTTGGCTCAAAACAGAATAAAAGCAGCGAAGGACCCGACCACCAAGCGGATGCACCCTACAAGTACTCACACGCGTCTGCCTCTTACCCCCCTCCGTCTCAACGGTACCTTGTCGAACGGGCAGCCCAAGGGAAAATCCAAAGCATCTACCGCCAGGCGTACGCGTACCAGCTTGAAGCATCACGCATCAGTCATCGCAGTTGATATCGTTGTTTTGGACGAGGATGGAAACACGTTGACGCAAGAACATCGTCTCTCCCACACAGAAGTCCAACCAAACCAAGCACCCAGTTCAACTGGGACGAGGAAAAAAAGTCTCAGAAGCACAACTTCCAGTCCTCCATCCGTCCCCATCAGTGTCGACAGCGATCTGGAAGTGGTTTCACCCTATCCAGTTGTCAAGCGAAAGAACCACAGATCTCGTCCCATCGTCATTTCATCTGACGAGTCCGAGGTAGATGGTGAGGATGAGGCATGCAATGACCTCCTTGTCCCTCTTGCAAAGTTCACCGCGAGATCAAAGTCACTGCGTGTCGAGGTGGTGATCCCTCCACCGTCCCAAAAATCTTTAATTCCCAGAAAACCTCCGGGTTCACCTCCACTTACTTCGACCCCAAGGACATCTGTGCCACCGATCCCTGCTTTTCGACCACGCCCAGCCGCTGGTCCATCATTTCTCGATCCACACATTCCTGTCACGAAACCAAGACAGCTCACACCAATTCGAAGTCGTTTGAGCCATTCAATATTTCGTCGTCTCCCCCCTACACCCTCAACTCCGACGGAGGCGGACCTTTCGTTGGACCTTGCGCAGTTGGACATTTCCGACGTCACAGAGATCGGTGACTTTCCGTCTGCACAACCGGAATATCTCATACCTTTATTGAACGAATGCGCGCAGACCTCTCCACACGAGTTTTCTGCGTTCATCGACACATTCCCCTTTGATCCCGTTGTCCAGTCTTCTGCAGAGGATGAAGTTGTAATGTTTCGCAAGATTGGCGAAGCATCGTACTCGGAGGTGTTTGGCATCGGGGACGTCGTCCTCAAAATCATTCCCATTCGGTTCGAAGGGGAGTCAGCACATCTAGAGATGGGTGAAGTACCAGCACCCAGCGATGCCAAGGACGTCTTGAAGGAAATCATTGTGACGAAGGAAATTGGAAATATTTGCGACAAGTTCGTCAAGCTTCTAAAAACATATGTGGTGAAGGGAAGATACCCGTCCCTGCTCTTAGATCTATGGGACGAATACAACAAGAGGAAGGGCTCTGAAAGCATACGACCGGGTAAGGTTCCAAGGTGGATTTGCACGTCATCGTTGATTCACAAGCGCAGATTCATTCGCGTTAACGCAAGTCTATGCCATCATTATATTGCCGAACGGGGGGCCAGACTTGGAATCGTTTACATTCAAGAATGTTTCAAAATGCGGCTGGCACCAAGCCTGTGGCATATTCTGGCAAGTCGTGAGGGCTCTTGAACAAGCTGAGCGTTTAGTAAATTTCGAGGTGCGCAGACAGATTGAGGTCTAATTTTAGCCAAACCTGACGCCGCCCCGGAAGCACCGCGATCTCCATTGGGGCCAGATTCTCGTGAAGAACATCCCTATCAAAAGGTCGACGAATAAATCTCTTTCGTCACGAGTAGCTATGGATGACGCTCGTTTCGGTGTCAAGGTCACTATAATCGACCTAGGTTTGTCCAGAATGAGTGCTGCGGATGCCAACGGTTCCAAGACTTACTGGACGCCTTTTGACAGCGAGATATTTGAAGGAGAAGGCGAGTTAATACAGTGATTCCATCATGACGGCGTTGCCAACTCCTACGTCCAGGGGACTACCAGTATGATATCTACAGGATAATGCGAGATTTTATCAGCGGCGCCTGGAAGTCTTTTCATCCCTTCACGAATGTGATGGTAATGGTCCGTGTATATCCGTTTCTCTCTGACTCATCCATTCCTTTCCATAGTGGTTACACTACCTGGTCATCAAATTATTGCATGAAAAGCGTTTGAAGGTCCCAGGCGGCAAGAAGCAGACTGGGGCAGAAGTTTGGGCGGGACCGACAGGGTATGATGAACGGGAGTGTCACGATTGCCTGGTGGAGATGGAGCGGCTACTGGGCAATTGCATTGCTTCAGTGACGAAAGCCCGTCGGAAAGCGGTCGTTCCGTCAGGTGGGCCCAAGTCTGCGACGGAAGTGGTTGCGTATGGGATGCGACGGGGGTGGATTCGATGATCTCCTTGTAAAAACTTGGAATTCCATGAAAACTTCCTATTTGGGATGACCACCGTCATTGAAGTACATCATTCATAGATCTGGAAATGACCGGCAGCTTTTCCTTGCTACTCCAACTTCTTGCCCTCGTACTCCTGGTCAGAACATTGAAATGTCCAACAGATCGACGCAACTCAACCCTCAAGACATCGTTCGGCTCGATGGATATCTGGAACCGTTCCTTCCCGCTATCGAACGCCGCCACAAGCAATTCCAACAGTGGAAGGATGCTATCTTTGAACATGAAGGAGGTTACGAAATTTTCACCAAGGGCTATGAAGTGATGGGCTTCACGGTAAAGGAGGATGGTTCCGTCGTATACCGAGAGTGGGCACCAAACGCGCTCGAGGCCAATTTGATCGGGGACTTCAGTTTGTCTATGATTTCTGCTTGTGTACATCTTTCATGCCGAAAGCTCCCATAGATCGATGGAACAGGTTGTCTCATCCAATGACGAAGAACAAGTATGGGAGATGGGAGATCACGCTACCTCCAAAGGCTTCGGGTGAGCCCGCCATACCTCACGACTCGAAAGTGAAGGTAAATTTAACGCTGGGCTCGGTTTTCGATTCTGATAAATGTATCATCGGGCTAGATATCCATGATCTTACCTACCGGTACTCGAATCGAGAGACTGCCCGCCTGGATACACCGAGTTACTCAGGACTTGACGTACTCCCCAACGTATGAACCTCGATTTTGGAATCCACCCGCAGCGGAGCGCTACCAATTCAAGCACTCTCGCCCCCTTAAACCACAGTCTGTCAGGATATATGAGGCACACGTCGGCATTTCGACATCAGAACACCGTGTAGGCACATACAACGAGTTTACAAAGGATGTTCTTCCTCGTATCCAGAAGCTTGGGTACAACACAATTCAGCTGATGGCGATCATGGAGCACCCCTACTATGCATGTAAGTTTACTTTCTGTCTTCTCGAACGTTGATCGATATTTGTTTTCCAGCTTTCGGATACCAGGTCACCAGCTTCTTTGCCGCCAGTTCTCGGTACGGCACTCCCGAAGAGCTTCGAAAACTCATCGACGCTGCACATGGAATGGGTATCATTGTCCTTCTTGACGTTGTCCACTCCCACGCATCCAAAAATGTTCTGGATGGATTAAACACTTTTGATGGCACCGACCATCTTTACTTCCACGAGGGAAGCAAGGGGTGGCATGAACTTTGGGACAGCAGGCTATTCAACTATGGTTCACATGAAGTTCTGAGGTTTTTGCTCAGTAACCTACGATACTACATGGAGGAGTACCAATTCGATGGATTCCGATTCGACGGGGTCACCAGCATGATGTACCTACATCATGGTATCGGGGCTGGCTTCTCTGGAGGATACGACGAGTATTTTGGTTCTGGTCCAGACGATGAAGCTATCGTCTACCTAATGTTGGTGAGTGCACCTCTGCAGAAATTTGTTTTGATTATTGACGGAATGCAGGCGAATGACGTTTTGCATTCGCTCTATCCCTCGGTGATCACCATTGCAGAAGACGTTTCAGGCATGCCGTTGCTTTGTGTTCCCGTCAGCCAAGGTGGCATCGGGTTTGATTATCGTTTGTCGATGGCTATCCCTGACATGTGGATCAAACTTCTCAAGCACACATCTGACGATGACTGGGAAATGGGTCATATCGTCCATACCTTGACAAATCGCAGATATGGAGAGAAGAGTGTAGCATATGCTGAGAGTCATGATCAAGCTCTGGTCGGTGATAAGACGCTGGCATTCTGGTTGATGGATAAAGAAATGTGTAAGTCTGTACTTTATGGATCGGGCAATTAACTAAACATGAGTTCCCAGACACGAACATGTCGGATCTGACCCCTTTGACTCCTGTCATTGCTCGTGGGCTCGCTCTGCACAAGATGATAAGGTGAGCCAAGTCCGAAAATACCCCTGATCTGCAAATTAACCAGTTAGATTACTCGTCCACTCGCTTGGCGGCGAGGGCTATCTGAATTTCGAGGGAAATGAGTTTGGTCACCCCGAAGTATGCATCGCGAACGTGTTGATCCCGCTTTCTCTGACGGTCATGCAGTGGCTTGACTTCCCTCGCGAGGGGAACAATAATTCTTTCCAATATGCACGCCGACAATGGAGCATAGTGGATGATCATCTGTTGCGCTACCAGTATCTGAACAACTTCGATGCTGCGATGAATCGCTTAGAGAGACGATACAACTGGCTGTCTTCCGCACAGGTATGCCCGGTCAATTATCCCTGTCCGACTGACGAAACATCATCATGAAAGGCCTATGTCTCGCTCAAGCACGAAGGTGACAAAATGATTGTCTATGAACGCGCCGGTCTTCTGTTCATATTCAACTTCCATCCCACAAAATCATTTACGGATTACCGTGTCGGTGTGGACGTCGGAGGCAAATATACGGTCATCCTGAGTAGTGATGACAAGGAATATGGAGGATTTGAAAGTGTGACCTCGGGAGGCGTACATCTGACGACACCCATGGAGTGGAACGGGAGGAAGAATTGGACGGAGGTAAGAAGTTGAGTCTTCCCTGGTGGATCAGATACCTCTGACGCAGACATTGCAGGTTTACATACCCTCCAGGACTTGTTTAGTGCTGGCGAAAGATGAGGCAGAAGTATGCTAGTAGGTCATACATACTAGAAACAGAACGTGGTCACATCGTTCGGTACGTCAAAGTACGTACATACATGTAAACTTCTATAATAGGCTGTACCTTCTTGCAAGTTCAACTTGGATCTCGAGTTTGTACTCGCCTGCAGTTCCTATGGATGACAAGCGAGCTGGCGGAGGCAAGTCTAGCCTCATTCCGCCTCCTGCCACACAACGATGCTACTGGCGAAGGGGATTTGGCACTCGAAAGAGACGGTCAGGCCTGGTTGTTTTGTTCTCTCTTGTATCGCTCGTTCTCTGGAGCAGGTCGCGTTCCCCACCGTGTGCAACGCACGTTCCAGACGGCAAATATGATACAATCATCGCGGAGTGCATAAAGCATGCTGACAGATGGTACGGCTGGCCTTTGGGTGAAAACCAGGCGGAGGAATTATTCTTGTAAGCTCATTCTCGTTGTTTTGTTCAAGAATCTCAATGATACTCTCGATAGAACAGTTCCGAACGAAGAGAGTGCTTTTGCTGCTTCTCATCGGTATGCTTCAAAGCCTCATCTAGCCGGCACACCCGGAGACTTGGAAACTGCCAAAGATTTTCTCTTGCATCTGCAACAGGAGCTAGGCATTGACCATGCCTCTGAGTTTCCGATTTATTCTGCTGGCTCGGACGAAGCCTGCGCGGCCTCTCTCAACATTTCTACATACACGGAGCCTACAGCTTGGATAAACACCTATTATCCTATCCTGAATTATCCTCTTAACCATAGTTTAGAAATTCTCGGAGAAGATGGAAACCCTGTTTGGGCTGCAGAGCTAGAGGAGGTTCCTGATGAGGTAGACCCAGATGCGGCCGAGTATGCGACAGCAGTCCTTAGCTGGCATGGGATCAGCCGCGGCGGGGAGGCCCAAGGAAAGCTCATATATGCTAATTATGGACGGAAGGAGGACTATGATGCCCTTGTCGAGACAGGTATATTACTCCCCCTTTCAGCCGTGGTTCTGCCTTAATAAGTGTTTTAAGGGACCGACTTTAACGGAAAGGTCGTGTTAGCTCGCTATGGCCATAATTTCCGTGGACTAAAGGTATGCTGACCCCGGTTCTGGCCTGGCGATACGTTTAGGCGAGATGTCAGGTCAAGAGGGCCCAGGAGCTTGGCGCAGCTGCTGTCTTGACCTATTCGGACCCACGGGATGATGGTACTGTTACGACCGAGAATGGATACCTGCCGTGAGTTATCACCAGTGTAACAGCGTGTGCCGAATATTCAAAGCATCCAAGCTATCCTCACGGACCTGCCCGTAACCCGACCTCTGTGCAAAGGGGCTCCGTCCAGTACTTGTCGCTTTACCCAGGAGATCCATCAACTCCAGGGTACCCAGCGTATGAGAATAGCACACGGGTTGAGGGCGGCAGCAAGCCTACGATACCCAGTTTACCAATTTCGTGGATAAATGCCCAAGTCTTGCTAGATCAAATCGCGGATGGCAAGGAAAGTCCTACCGTACGATTGGTCAATAATGGTACGAGCCTGTTGTTATGATGTAAATGATTGATCTAATGAAGGTGTCGGACAGTTGAAGAAAAGGTCGCACCTATCTGGAATGCTTTTGGTGTTATACCTGGTCACGTCAAGGATGAAGTTGTTGTGCTCGGCAATCACCGTGATGGTATGTACAACATTCTGGAGGGGAACGCGCACTCATATGACGTCTAGCCTGGGTACGATGTTTGGAGCTGGTCAGGATTATTCTTAACGCCGATTCTTAGGTTCTAGGTGCCGCGGATCCCTCTTCGGGTACTGTCTCAGTTCATGAAGTTATTCGTGGGTTTGGTGCGCTATTGCGAAGTGGCTGGAAACCCATGCGGACAATTCTTATTGCTAGCTGGGACGGAGAGGAGGTAAGAAATGACCTTACTGCGCTGCCATTTGCCTAATGACGTTCCAAGTACGGATTGGTGGGTAGTACTGAATGGGGCGAAGACTTTGCGGATTGGATCAGAGAACACGTCGTTGCCTACATCAACGTTGGTAAGTTCCCGTACCTCCGTGGCTGGGCGAGCTTCTCACTTTCCATTTAGACACAGCCGTGTCTGGCTCACGTCTAAGAGCATCTGCCTCACCACTCCTCGTTCATCTTTTGCGTAGCACCGCCGAGCAAATACCTCATCCAACTGTCAAAGGTCACTCTCTTTGGGACGCGCGTCTGGATAAAGGTGAATTCTTTGGGAAGAACCATGAGGGAGAAGCGACTACTCCATACAAAGATGTAAAATCAGCCGCGGACGATATCGGCATAAAGCCTCTGGGATCTGGTAGTGACTACACTGTCTTTTTGCAGCACATCGGAGTGAGAATTATTCGGAAAGCCGTCAAGTTCGATCTGATTCCTATCCAGGTACCTAGTTCCCAGGCCGGGCTCTCCTCAACTTTGCATGATCCTGTGTATCATTATCACTCGGTGTTCGACTCGCGACACTGGCAGGAAGTGTACGGTGATCCAAGCTTCTCTCGGCATGTATGTTTCCGGGTCACCAGACTGCGCAGAAGTTGATCATCTTCCCAGGTTGCAATTGCCAAGCATATAGGCCTCCAAGTTCTTCGCCTCTCCGGTGACATCATCTTGCCCTTTAACGCTACTCATTACTCTGTAGAACTACAATCATACCTTGACAAGTACGTGTGCACATGAATACCAGGCGATAACCAACTAAGCTTCGTGTAGGGTGGAACAGCTTATTATCGCTTCGTCGCTGGAGGTCGACCTTACTTCACTACGGCAGTCGATCCAGAGTCTTCAAGTTGCCAGCGTGCGACTTGATGCCGAAAAAACTGAAGCCGAGGTCGAAGTTGGAGCTATCCTCGGGAGATTGGAGAAGGGACAGTCATTCGGACGTGAAGTGTACCGCAAATTAAGGGTAGGCTTTTGCAAACTAGTACGGCGTATCGGAAAGGAGTGCAAGGTACCTGAAGATAAGGAACCCACAGACTTAGTGTTTGCCTTCAATCCGATATAATACCCGCACATCTGTTGACCGTTTCCCAGGTTACAGCTGCTGGAAGCGATTGAACGTGCTCAAGTTGTCAATCACAAACTTATCGCTTTCGAACGAGGCTTCATCTCGAAAGAAGGCCTCAAAGACCGTGAGTGGTACAAGCATCTTGGGGTAGCCCCAGGAAAGTGGTTGGGTAAGCTCCCCAGAGTGCTGAATGTGTGATGCCAGGATTATTGATGGCTTGTTCTGTTAGGCTACGGCGCGACGACATTGCCCGGGATAACAGAAGCCATAACTATGGATGGAGATGCCCTCGCAGCTAGATACGAAGTTTCAAGGCTGAAGCTTCATATAGACACACTGACGAAGAGAATCTCGCTCTGACTAGGCAGCTTTATCTACATGAGAAATTCGTTGTGTTGTCCGAGTCAACTCGAGTATTTGGTGGCGTTATTTACCTTTGTCCGTACCAGCACTATGTCGACCGTTGAAAAGACTATCACATCATGGACGAGCGCAAAGATACTCAAGTTTCTTTCGGTACTCGCAATCAACGTTGGCATATCGCTTTTTACTGCAGCATATGAGAAGGCCGTCGACCCTCTGTTTGGTGGTCCTGCGATCGCCAAGCGCATGAACTATGTAGTACATGGAAGTGCAGGTTTGGCGATCATCCTCCCAAAGCTTCCACGCTCTCTACTCTTACCATCTCTCGCAACACTTGTCCATGTTGCACCGCACACGTCTTACTGGGCCAGTGTCTTTGCTGCACGGAACGGAGATCCGGTACTAGGCCCACTTGTGACACATGCGACGGTCCTCGCCCCCGTAGTCTACCTTGCTGTATCGCTAGCCGCGAGTATTGACGTGAGTCTTTATTATGTCTCAGAGATGAAGCGAAACTACTTCCTTCGTGAATCTAGTCTACGCTCGCCACTACGACTTTTGCGGCGAGCGCTTTACAGTCGCATCCATTCATTCTACTCACTCGCCACATCTGTTTCGAAACTCACAAGGATGTTGTAGTGGGTCTTGTCCACGTATTCCTTTGCGGGGCTGAGGAGGTGAATTGTCGCGCAGTTCCATATGTTGGGAAGCTTGTTATCATTGGTCTGGACATTGGATACATTGGATAGGTCGGGCGCACCCCACCTGTCTAACACGCCGGCCTCTCTATGGAATGCAATGAGAAGATTCTGGCCTATGTCAATCCCTGCCTCCTTCCTTCTCTTTCCGGCCCTGTGGTCCCCGGTCCTTTCAAGTTCTGGCATATTTCCCTACGAAAGTCCGGATTATCCGCTTCGTATTCTCTCCTCAAAAGACTCTGTAACTGGAGTTGTCGTCGTCGGAGAGCTTTTACCGCTAGAAGCAGAACTGACTGATCCAACCACCGTTCATTCTATGCGCTACCTTCGCGCATCGCATTCGCTCCTTGGGGGCGTTTGGATGGGATCGGGTGTCGCTTCTTTCGATGGCTTCCCATCCCCGACAGACCAGACTGGAACGCCACTCGGTGATTCCATCTATACCGCATTTATTTTGCAAGAGGCGGCACGACTTGCAAGTAACGTTCCGCAAGGCGATGTAGGTCAACAAGAAAATGCTCTTGTCATGTGAGTGATTAAATCTACCCCTTCCTCGCATGTATTCATTTACTGTTGCAATCCCCAGAGGACTCGGCACGGGCATTTCGGCAAATGCTCTTATTCGACACGGAATCTCCACTACGATCGTAGAGATTGATCCTGCGGTGTATGAGGCAGCAAGAAAGTATTTCGGCCTTGAATATCCCGGAGACGACCATGTTTTCCTGGAAGATGCCCGTAACTGGGTTTATAGGAGGCGAGCTGCCATCCAATCTAACAACAAAAAGGGTCTTTCGCCATTCGATATTGTCATCCACGATTGCTTCTCTGGAGGAGGGGTGCCACAACATCTGTTCTCTGTGGAATTCTGGGACGATCTGAAGTCCATCATGAAGCCAGATGGGGTAGTCGCGGTGGTGAGCCAAAATTCGAAATCCTTGCAATTTCCAACCTGCTCGAACAGAACTTCGCGGGCCGGTTTGGTTCACAATCGACTCGGGCTGTAGCGACTACACTACTGAGGGTATTCGAGCAGTGTCGGGTCTTCCATGATTTACCAGCCCCAATCTCAGAGGATCAGTTCTACTCTGATTTTCTCAACATGGCGAGTCATAATCACAGCCTTGCAGCAAGTGCTCACGTCGATGACAGGTCTTTTTTTGTTCACCGGCCCCTTCCCCCCTTGTATTTCGTCCAGCCGTGGATGCAGATTACCTCCACTCTCACCTGCGACGCCATGTACTCTCCAGCTTGGACAAGAGAGAAGTCTCGATAGCTCGACTCCAGGAGGACAACGTATGGTCAAAAGATACCGAAGAGAAATTCGTGTTGACCGACGCGAATAACTCGTTGAATGCCTGGCAGAGTGAAGAGGCATTGGAGCATTGGAAACGTAGGTCTACCTTTGTCGCGCATTTTCATGCACTCATTCGAGCAGTCATGAGGAAAATACTGCCAGACATCCTCTGGGAGACTTACTGATTGATCCTATGACACTGTGTGTTGAACAAAACCCATGCATGGTTCCAGATTGTACAGGTTTCTTTTCGGGGAGCAGTACGTAGGCGGTAGTTTGTTTTTATAGCCTTTTTGTAGCAGGTTAGGCAGAACTCGACTGGCCGCGAGTATTGCTGGGAATTTGAGAGGCGTGGTAGTCGAGACTATGTACTAGTTCCAACCTGAAATACTTTCTAGTCTTTGCACTGCCAGCTGGTTAGATATACATGTCTAGCTTTCGTTCACTCCTTAGAGGTTTGCCTGTCCGGTCTTTTCCAAGGCAAGGATATAGCACCCTCGCAGAGGTGAGTAGTCCTCTGCAACGCTTTGCCAGGTTGAATCTCACCCCCTCCCCTCAGGACGCCACCTTCCGTATTCCAGTAATCGACTTCTCTGCGTTCCGTGTCGATGCCACGCCCTCAGAGAAACGTCGCGTTGCCGACGACATCGTGAATGGCTTTAAAGAGGCCGGCTTTGTGTACTTGCACGGACATGGTATACCCACAGAGGTGATCGACAACGTGTACAACAAGGTGAGACCTTGCAATTCAATCTGTCCCCAGAATTCGATCAAACGTTTCGTTTGCTAGAGTGCAGCGTTCTTTAGACTGCCACAGGAAATCAAGGTGGACGTCTCGAGCTCAACGTTCAATGGTACGACTGAGAGGTGAATGCAGGATCAAGTCGCCTGGGAAGATCCTCGTGCCAACCGAGGTTATGTCAAAGTCGGCCGGGAACGCGTCACACAGTCTTCTGACGCGGCCGAGATAGCTGCCCTGCGTGTCAAGGCTCCGGACATGAAAGAAACGATGGAGATTGGCCGAGATTTGGATCCCGTCTGGAAGAACAAATGGCCAAAGGAAACTGATTCCCCAGGGTTTAAGCAAACTATGTTGCAATTCTTCCAGGTAGGTCCTCGCTGGCCTCTATTCAGAACGCTATTGTTTTTACTTTCTTGAAAGACATGTCATGAGTTGCACGTAGCTGTGATGCGTTCCGTTGCATTGGGGTTGGACCTTCACGAGTCCTTTTTTGATCGAAAGATTGACCAACGACAACATAACCTGAGACTCCTCTCGTACCCTTCTATTCGCACCAAATTATTATCACAAGAAGGCCAAGCAAGAGCAGGCGCACATTCAGGCATGCTCACAACTTGACCTGGGGGTTGAACTGATGCCAATCCTGAGTTTGCAGACTATGGGACGATAACCCTGTTGTTCCAGGACTCTGTGCGTATATGTGGGCGACATTCTGTTTCTCGGCCTTGATCCGTTCGTTGCCAGGTTGGGGGATTGGAAGTTCAGAATCCACATACGCAGCGCTTTCAGCCTGCTGCTCCTGTCGTATGTTTAGATTCCGATACACCACTTTGAGCGAAGCACTGATGAAATCATTTAGCCGGGAACTATCGTCGTAAACACGGGAGATTTACTAGCACGTTGGAGCAATGATGTGCTCCGTTCCACACTTCACCGGGTGGTAGCTCCGCCTGCACACAAGATCAGCGCCATGGAAGGCATGATCCCCGCACGTCAATCTATCGCCTTCTTTTGCAACCCCAATCATGATACTGCAATCGAGCCCCTTCCAACTTGCGTTGGTACGACAAATCCGAGCAAATACGGGTCTGTGACAACGGAGGACTACCTTGTCGGGCGTTTGGCTGCTACCTATGACTGAGCTGACCAAAGTCGCAACCATGTTCTAGTCTAGGATCGATTGATATGTATATATGATGAGGCAATTCAATAAGTAACGGGATTCGTGATGCGCGTGCATAGTCGGACATGGCGATGCATGGATGTAGTCCGATTAAGTGGGTAAATGTGATCTAGTGGTTGGCACTTCAAAGCTTCATTCCTTACTTCTGAACAAGCCAAGTGTATGTTGCCCGCCACAGGCGACTGTGGAGGCCAGGAACTTGCCTTCTCGACGAACAACTGGGGTGGGCGTCTTAGCTTCTTTCTCCTTGACACCGAGCTCTCCTTGTGTCTCTGCACCCCAAGCATAAAGGAGACCATCTCTTGAGATGGCCATGTTGTTGTGCGTTCCCACAGAGATGTGGACGATGGGGTCATCGAGGTCGTCAAAGGAGACAAGTAGAGGCTCGATGACAAAGTCCTTGTTGGGACGCGCCTTGTATTTTTCGTCGTCCTCCTTTAGGCCGAGTTGGCCACTGTCGCACCGACCACAGGCATAGACCTTTCCGGCAGCAGTCAAGAATAGGGTGTGGTGGTCCCCACCGGCGATCTGGACGACAACATCACCTTCGAGCGCCTTTTTAGAGAGCGATTCGATCTTCTTTGGTGATTGAATTTCGTCCGAGACATCGATTCCAGTTTGGCCCATCGAGTTGAGACCCCACCCCCATACGTCGCCAGCTTCGTCGACGGCGAATGAACAGTAATTGCCCGCTCCGATGACGACTGCCCGGTTGGAACGGGTTCCAAGGGCGATCTTTTCAGGCACGGTACCATGGATTTTGCGACGATCGATAATTTTGCGACCGAGTTGACCATGCTCGCCGGCGCCCCAAGCGTAGACGTTGCCGTGGGTTGTGAGCACCAGCAAATGATTGTTCCCAGCAACAACGGCTACCGCCTTCTCGAAATCGCCAGGTTTGTGAGCCAGATGAAGGATGGGTACGGGCAAGAATTCGTATCTGGCATCGGTGGAGAACCCGAGTGAGCCTTCGTTGGCCTTGGCGGAATACGTCATGATCTGTGATCAGGTGGGGAAAAGAAAACACGTACTCGAAAAGACCCCCAAACACGCAGGTCGCCGTCAGAACTGATTGCGGCAGACACGCTGTCCCCTGCGGCGATGCGGACAGCACGGAAGTTGTCGTCCACCAAGGATTGTAGTGGATGGGGATAAGACGTGATAGTGTCGATGTCAATGAAAGACCCTGGATTGTCAGGATCGGGGACGTCTTTCGTGACGCGACCCAACGCGGCATCGTCATTGACTCCACATGACCAAACCTTGAGAGAAAAACATGTGTGAGCACGCGATTTTTGTTGGGACATGGACGACATACGGTGCCCTTTTCGTCGATGAAAAGTGTATGTAACCCTCCCGCAGCGACTGCCTCAAGGCCAGCGCCTTCGGAACCAAGCACGCCTTCTTTCATTTTTGCATCGACCCAAGAATTCCGTTTGGGAAAGGAGAACTCGTCCAAAAAGTCTGGGCCCATTCCGAATTGACCAAAGTTGCCTGCACCCCATACGAACAGCTGGTTGGCGGGTCTTGGGTGGGTGGGTGGGGTAGGAAGGGGGTTGAAATAAGGTTTTAGCTGGTGGTGCTCCTCTGCCACGGTGGGGAGGCCATTGAGAGTTGTTTTTCTGGCGAGTTTCTTGCTGGGCAATGATTTTTTCAAGGTAGCGACCTTTGAATCTTCGGCGTCCGACTGCACGCCATTAGAGCGAGCGCGCTTCCGTGGTGGCAGGTCACGAACGGGGGAGGATGTCCGTTTGGAAGATCTCGAGTTGGCGGGTTTGGTGGATTTCATTTGGGCGCCATTTGTTGTGGGCAGAGGCGCTGCTCTGGCGGGTGCAGTTCCAGCGGGGCCGAGCGAGGCTGCTCTGGTGGATCGACGAAGCAAAGTCATTCCAACTGGTCGACTTTTGAGACAACACCAACACCACTTCTTATATGTATCACGTGATCTTACACCATGATGCTCGTCGTGTCCAACCCAGCGACTGGGAAACACATTTGCTCGTTCGTAACCCAACCATCCAACGGTATTCGATGCTCACCTCGACACAGATTGAATGCTGCCACGGCCAAGGACGTCTGTGCGTCCGTCTCTCGCGCCCATGCAGCGTATCAGTCGGGGGTATGGTCCAGAGCATCCCCTCTGACACGCTCTACCGTCCTGTCGCGTCTGGCTCGCCTGCTTGAGGAACATGTCCCAAACATGGCCCACATGGAGACCCTACAGACCGGAAGGACTATCCGAGAAATGTCTGCTCAGATCAGTCGTTTGCCAGAATGGCTGTGCGTCTCCGTTTCGCGCGACAAACACCCCTGACTCATCCAACGGACAAGTCACTATTATGCAGCCGTGCTGAGAACACGCCAAGAATTCATAGCACCCACCCAAGGAAACCTGCTCAACCTTGTCCATCGTGTTCCTCTCGGCGTCGTGGCACAGATTACAGTGAGCCATCTCAAACCCCTCCCCGTTCTCATCAAAACGGATCAAAACAGCCGTTCAATCATCCCTTGTTCATAGCCATAAAGAAGATCGCCCCCGCGTTGGCTGCCGGCAATAGCGTCATCGTCAAACCGTCAGAGGTATTCTCTCCAGCCTTCGAGCTTGGTCCCTTGTGATAATCCACACGATAGCTTGCACCAGTTTCGTTGCTTGAATTCTCCAAATTGGTAGACCAGGCAGGAGGTTGGTGACAAGTACCATTTCTCTGACACGCCAACATATCACGACCTAGTACCCGATGGCGTCTTCACCGTGCTTCCTGGTTTCGGGCACACCACTGGAAAGCAACTCGCCTCTCATCCTCTCATTCGAAAAGTAGATATCACGGTAAGCGGTCGCTGCGACACAGTCCCTATGTTGAATTCGTTCAAAGGCTGGGACGCAAACTGGTCGCGCATTAGGTGCCGTCGCCGGCGCCAACTTGGTCCCGTTTACAGCCGAGTTGGGCGGCAAAGTAAGCCTCAGACAACTGCACGAGCACTCGTTGACTCCATCACCAGGCACCCATCGTCGTCTTCAATGACGCTGAGCTTGCCTTGGCCGTGAACGGTGTCGCTTTTGCATCGTTTGTCGCCTCTGGACAGACATGCGTTTCGGGAACCCGGATACTTATCCAGGAAGATGTCTACGACAGCTTCATGCAGGCATTTCTTGACAAGGTCGAAAACATACGACAGCGAATGGGAGATCGTAAGTTCCGTGTCTTGTTTTTGTCCAAAGAGGACGCCCAGATACCTACCATTTCCAGCTTCAAATCCGCAGTCCTCAATGGGATCTGTCATCTCAAACAAACAGCTCGAGCGAATTGACCGGATGGTTCACAGCCGCAAGAGTGGAGAAATTGCTGCTGGGGGACAAAGAATGACCGGCAAGTCGACA
This sequence comes from Phylloporus cf. tubipes, assembly GCA_038094315.1. Lineage (NCBI taxonomy): Eukaryota > Fungi > Basidiomycota > Agaricomycetes > Boletales > Boletaceae > Phylloporus > Phylloporus cf. tubipes. Next base: position 57,877 of record JBBPTZ010000032.1, read on the forward strand.
CTTGACGAATTCGATTTCTCCAGGGGAAGCTTCTATCCTCCGACAGTGATCACAGGTGTGGACACCAAGGACGAACTGTGGCGAGAAGAAATATTTGGACCCGTGGTCGTGGTCAAGAAGTTTCGTGTAAACAAACGTCCTACTGTTCTGACGGCCAGCATGCTGATTTTTTCGTAGGAAGAAGAGCAAGGTGTAGCCCTCGCCAACGCATGCAAGTATGGGTTGGGAGCAGGAATATGGACCTCTGACCTGTCGAGGGCACATCGTGTTGCAAATGCGATTGAAGCAGGTATCGTGTGGGTTAATACGCACCATCGCAACGATCCTAGCTCTCCATGGTGCGTGTTCATGAAGAAGTGCGTCTAGGATGACCTCCATATTTTCACAGGGGTGGTATGAAAGAGAGTGGCATTGGTCGGGAAAATGGCTTGGAGGCGTTTGACGCATGTACGCGGGCCTCACAGAGAATTGAACATGCCTAACAAGGATTGTAGACTCACAGAGCAAATCTGTCATTTTCAACACTGCGACTACGCAGGAATCCCTTCTCGCTGATGACTGGTTCGCAGATCGCGGTGGTATGAAGCGATACGGTTGACAAGACCCTAGCTGATATCTCGACAAGTGACCGTAGGGATACAATGTTGTATTACAAAACGCGACAGAGTCGGAGCGTACGATCTCTTATCCTGTCGACCTGATTGCTTCTTTATGACTGGGCTGTTACAAACGTCAGTGGGCTGTCACCACCATCATGAGACATGGAGGACACACCTCGTTGAGCTCGACTGGCGGTTCGTCCACAAAGTCTGGGACCTTGTTAAGGTCTGTAAGATATGAGGTCCCTTCTTCCTCTTCCTCGAATTGCAATGCGTCAAGTTCTACCAGAACTGTAAGGGGCGGGAGATGTCGCGCGATGAAAAAGGGACATGCCTGCTTCAAGATCTGCCTCGTCAAGTTCATCAGGTACCGCGTAAGATCTTCCGAGAGATTCCTGTATCTCGTTGGCCTGCTCCAACAATTCCTCCATGTCGTAGTGCATATTCTGTCGCCAGTGGTTAGCCAAGAGACGTTCAAATCGGCCATTCGGTACGCACTTCTAGCTTGTCGATATCAATCTTTCCATACTGCTTCTTTATCTCCTTGTTCGCAAGCTTCATCGCTTCCACGGTCGCCATCGTGTTTCTTAGGTTCTCCGTAGTGATCGCGGCGGACTGCATGTTGAACGTCTGTTGCGCCAGCTGGGCAAGTTGACCTTCGTACATCTTCTTCTGTCGAAGAACGCGAAGGGCACGCTGTTCGATCGCTCTCTGGGTACGGCGGTGAGTGCAGAGAGCGCGTGTGCACGGTCGGACGTTACCTTGCCTGGTCCGTTCCGGAGTTTGCTCATCTGCTCCTTGTACCGCATCAATTCGCCATCGAGTTTCTTGATGTTGACCTCGATCGAGGCTATCCGCGCATCCGTCTGGGTCAGTGAGGTCGGCGGGGGTGTCCCAGGGAATGGGGCCGGGATGACCTACGGAACTGATCGCGTCCTGGAGTGATGGTTTGGGCTTCTTGGTCGCGGACGTGCCGAATATTCGGTTCATGTTTGAGATGGTCGCAGCAATGGAATGGCTACGGTTGTACCGCCACCCACATCTATGATTGGACTATTGTACAGTTTAAAGGTATCTATGCTGACGAGAACCCCCCATCTGGTAACCCAGACGCACGTCAGGACAAGAATCCCCTCACGGCGCCGCCAACATTGAGCACGTCGAGCCTACGAGAAAAAGATGTCGCAGTCAGTCATGTTTCAAAGCGTACTGGCAACCGGGGACGGCAAGGCGGGCCTAAATGCCACGAATCGGGATCAATCCGGGTGCATCATGTGGGATGCCACGGCGGTTGGGTATATAATAGTGTCAGAGTTGACCGCTCTCAAACTTGTCGCGCTCCTTACGCCTTACGCTCAGGTAAAAGCACTTACAAGAAAGTGTCGTGTCCCCACACGCCACCAAGTTCAAAGTAACTGACTTTGGAATTACCTGCCATTCGGAGGGCATCGACGAGCTCGCGCTGTTGCTCGACTGGGAAGAGGATATCGCTTTGCACGCCCAAAACAAGGGTGGGCATGGAAGCGAGGGGAGCGAGGCCTTTGGCCAGTTCAGGCAAGTGTGGAGGTTGATTAGCTGGCGGGGGATGGGACTTGGAGTGGGACGTGCTGTGTGGTGGGGATGGTGAGGACAAATTGGACAAGGAAGGGGACGGATGCACCCCCAATTGTTCGAGGGCGGGAAGGGTGAGATCGAACAGGTCCATGGCCTTGGAGATGTAGAGGAGGGAGTTGGCGTCGTATTTCAAGCAAAATTCCTCTCCCTGATCAAAAGTAAGTCTGTATGCGCACCGTGAACGAAAACGGATGTACCTGATGGTCGAGATAGGTTTCGATGAGAAAGTCGGGACAGAGTGTGGGTGACCTTGACTGATCACGTGATGACGATGGGTCGTCATCGTTGCGCAACTTGCGACCAAAACGGACGTCCCACTCTGGGCCTGAGCGGTAAGTGATGGTGGCAATTTCTAAAGGTGCAATGAGGTGATGTGATGGGGTGATGGGCAAGTGTACTGACGACGAGCGAGCTTCATTCCGGTGTGGGGAGGCGAGGCATCATAATAGAAGCCGTTGTTCCAGTTTGGATCGGCCATGAGGACTGGAAGGAGGTCAAAGGGAGGGCAGGAAGTGGAGAGGGGTACGGACCGCTTCTCTGGGCATGACGCATTGCTATGCTTCCTGGTGAGCTTCTGGCGGTGCCACTGATACTTATGATTTTTCGGACACGGTCTGGGAAGAGCCAGGCAGCTGCGAGGCTCTGCATGGCGCCCATGGACGATCCGACACTGGCGTAGAGACGATCTATTTTGAGAGAATCCAAGAGGGCGAACTGGGCCTTGACCATGTCGAATATGGAGAGGATTGGGAAGCGGGTCGCGAAACGGAGACCGGTGGACGGATCGATGGAGGAAGGGCCCGTGGAGCCATAACAGCCGCCGAGGACGTTTGTGCAAATGACGAAGAAGTGATCGGTGTCGAGGGCCTTTCCTGGACCGATGAACTTGTCCCACCAGCCTGGGGCGGGATTCAAGGGGGTAGCGGCTGCGTGTGAGGATGCAGACAAGCCTGTGTGGAGGAGGATGGCGTTGTCTCTAGCTGGCGAGAGGGAGCCCCATGACTCGTAGGCGATGTCGAAGGAAGGGAGGGATTGGGCGTAGGTGAGGGGAAAGGGGTGGGGATGGTGATAGACGGAGTAAGAGAGTGGACTGGGACGGGCGTAGGGAGGTTCAGGGCCGGTGTCTTGAGAGAGACGAATGCGTGACTCTCTCTGTGCGTGGGCGTCGACGCAGGGAAAGGAGGGCGCGATCTGGCGTAGTCGGACGAGCGACGGTCTGAGCATAGGCATAAATGACCCCCCCTTGGTTGACCCCCCCAAACACATGTTCGCTCCTGACGTCCATGTCTCCGAGTTCAAAGCGCGACAACAAGGCATGTCCTTTTTTTATTTCGTGTTTGTGTTCACCGTCGGACCCGCGTTCTCAGTTCAACGCCTTCTTTCGCGTCCGTCCTCTCCCCCAAATGGATCTCTCTCCGCGCCCCATCTCCGCCATAACGACCGCTACTCACTCTACCATCACCCCCCTTCCCTCCGACTCACAAAGACTCCGTCACGATGATTTCCACTTTCCCCGCTCCGAATCGCGCACCTCCACCTCCTCCTTCCCCCGCAAGCTGGCCTTGTCCTCCTTCTTCGGCTTCTCCTTGTCTCGCAGATCATCCCCATCATCAAAAACCCCGGACAGAAAAGCATCCTCCTCCACTTCCGCGTCCGATCCAAACCCAACCTCTGCCCGAAATCGCTCCTTCAGATTCATGTCTCGTCCCGCTACTCCAAAATCCGTCGACTCTGCCTCTTCCAAATCACCCCATCCCATCCCCGTCCCTTCAAGCCCACTTCCGTTATCCGCTAGTCCCCGTCGCCGATCATTCGGTCTCGGCTCCCAACGCTCAACTCCAAAATCTTCCACAGGTCATCTGCCTCTACCACACGTTCAAATCACCCATCCCCCCCGCTCCCACGGTAGACGGCATTCAGTCGGTTCAGAGCGCCCTCCCCACGACAGCGCCGTCGCCCTTCCAGAGGAACCCTCTCATCGTACCCTCCACAACCCCCCTCCCGACTCCGGCCGTCGCAATAAAGGCAAGGAAAAAGAAGCCATCTTGTCCAATCCACAGAGTACCCCCCACATTCGTTCTCCGTATCTTGATTCCACCTCCCAATCTCTTCCCGCAGATCCTTCTCCAATGTCTCGCAATTTCCTCTCCCCCCACTTTTCAGGTCGTCCACCCTTCTCCCATCTACCGACCGTAGATTCAGCTTCATCCGAGGAGAACGATAAACCATCCCCTCTTGTACCACTTCCCTTACCCGCGATACCCCAGATCATCCATACCCCACCAACCCCACAGCGTTTGGGAGAAGACCTCGATTCCCCCCATCGTGTTGGCCCTGGCTCCCCAAAACCTAAGAGCGTCGCCATAACCCTCGTCTCAGCCTCTCAGTCCCATCCAAACGTTTCGTCCAAGGGACGTTTCACCCCCCGGTTTCTCAGCGGAAAAGAGTCCAAGGTTACAAATCCCCAGAAATCAACCAAGCGACCTCCTGCTGACTCACCTGTTCACAAGATGCCCGGTTTAACTATTACCGGCCCTTTGCGCAACATGACAAGTCACAGAGGCAAGCTTGGGAGTTTTGATTTCGAACGTCCCGCGTTCGCGCTCAACAAGAGTAGCTCCACCGTGGATACTCATATCCCAACAGACAATTTTTCCTATTCGAAAACTCGTCTGGAGCGGACCATCTCCGAAGACTCTGCGCAAGGCGGAACGTCCCGTCTTGCTATCCACTATATTGGACAAGCAGAATCGCCCACGTCGTCTCAATTAGTGCCAGACCATATTGGAGCCGTATCGCTTTCGTCTATATCCTTGCAGACAAAGTCGACCGGCAAAGATATCGGCACTCAAGCAGGACAGTCCTCTAGCTGGAGTCGCGCTTCTGGCAGGCATATCCTTCGAACATCGCATGGAAATTTTGCGTTTGAGCATCCCTCTTCGGTTCCTAATTCTCCGGATCCCCGAAACTTCAACCTCCCAAACGATCTTTCTGAACACGCGCCTGGACTCCCCCAATCACTGCCCGCAACTCCGTTACACACTAGTTTGGACGCTCGAGTGAAGCATTCGCGGGGACAGAGTCACAACACACTAGATCACGTCGAAACAGGTTATTCAACCGGAGAACGCAAATTCAAGGGAAAGGGACGTTCCCTTGATCTCGGTTTGGGACTTTCTTGGGCGCCTTCGCGTCTACGTGAAGATGTCCTTATGCCAGGGTCGATCCTGGCGCGTGAAAAGGAGAAGCTAGAGAAAGGCAGAGCTAACGGGTCAGATGTGACCAGGGTGTTTGAAGGCCTACTATCCGAATCCCGATTCCAGGCTTTTAAAAAGTGTAAGGACTCTGGTCCGTTTCTGGTGACCAATGTCTTACGTGATCTATAGACGTCCGCCGCTTTGACGCACATACCATCCCTCTCGAGGGTCCCTCTGGGTTGCTAGCGCGAGTCGAGAAACTCCTCGGGGAATCCGGTCTCGACGAACGAGAAAGAGAAAGACTCATGTCCGAGTTCACCGTCTTTGTCGAGAATCACAACGAGTGACTCCCTTGCACGTTTTGCTCTTGGTAAATTTTCGCTATCTATTGTCTTGATCATCATTGCATGCTTGTATCGCTCTTTATTACTTGCCATAATATCCGTTGGTAGTACCCAGTTACGACACTCCTTGTTCTCAACCCCTACCTTTGGCTAGACGCGGATGCAAGTCAGGTCGATATCACTAGGATACAGGTATACCGGCGACCAACGCACGCCACGACTATGTTGCCGGTCGAAGGGCTCTCAGCCTTTCCACTAACTTGTCATCCTCCTCACCAATGGTCTCGCCTTTAGATGGGTCAGGCACGACACCGGAAAGATCCTTGGCGGCAAGATCATGCTGTAGCTCGATGTTTGCTTCTTCTGCTGTCTGCCGCATGAGTTGATCTATCTGGTCTTGTGGCGTGGAGACGGCCGTCGTGCTGGACATTGCGTCTTCCATGTAGGACGTCTGCACGTCGAGATCAGAGAACTGAGCCTCGAACTTGTCCATTACGAGCGAAATCTTGGGAAACGACAATGAAAACGCTGAGATGCTGCACACCTTGTCTGCATGACGCACCTTTTCCAAATTCATGCTTTCCATTGCTCTGTCCATTCCTTTGACGACGGATGTCATGTTGCCCGTCACCTGTCTCATCGTGACGGCAGTCTCGACTCTGCTCGCGACAGCATCAATGCGGCTGGCTAGACGAAGCAGATTCAAAGACTCTGATTTCTTCCGGATCGCATTGGACGCGTATATCCGTGCGCCGTCGGCATTGCCCTGTTGGAGTGCCTACGGTGGCCCGGATAAGACGATAGAGGGGCTCGAAAGAAGGCTGGACGGACCTTTTTCAACCTCGTCTTTTCTGCGGACTCGTTCTTTTGCGCCTTCTTTGCTTGTCTGTTCAGCGTCTTTGCGGTGAACTGTGCTTATGGGATCAGGGAGGAACGCGAACGGATATGGGGACGAGGGCGAACTTTGAGTTGGAACAAGGTCTCTGTGTGCGCGTCAGACGTTCGTAGGATGGATCGGGTGTGGTGTACTGACTTTCCATGTTGCTCATAAAGTACAAGGTCAGGATCGGTCATGTGACCTGGTCCACATACACGCAAGTCAGGGGATTCGGACGAGCGATGGACCCTAAGCTTGATCACCACGATGTCGGCTCCATCATCGCCAGTCATCGCACCGTCGCCTCTGCGGATTCTCTCGCCACCATAGACCGTCCCCCAGATGACCTGCCCCCCGCCAAAATTTATCATCCCTACTCCATTCACGTCATCGCCCTTCTCATGCCAGCTTCCATCTTTGGCGTCCTTGCCAGGCTTGGTCTCCAGGCTTTGGTGACGTTTGATGGCGAGAGCATTTTTCCATTAGCCTATGTCCAAGCGACTGGCTGCTTCATCATGGGACTTGCCCTGGGCATGAAAACCCCGTTTGGCCACTTGTGAGCGTGCTTTTCATCATACCGTCGAATCTGTCGCCGAATCTCCAAGCTACGGACCTCTCTATACAGCCGTGACTACCGGTCAGATCCACTCCGTCCCTCTGTCCACGCCCTCTCGCTAACTCTTAGCCCCCGCCCAGGATTCTGCGGATCTTTGACCACGTTCTCCGGCTGGCAACTTGACATATTCAACTCTTGGGTCAATTCTCAACAGTTTCATAGAGCAGGACTTGGAGACGTAAGTTTCTTCTCCTCATGCATCGAGCCCCTCACCTTGTATTACTTCCTCAGTTTATAGACGGTCTCACCAAAACATGGGTCACCCTCTTGTTATCGGTAGCTTCTCTCACGCTTGGGGTGTACGCCTCTGGCCACATCCTACCATACCTTCCATCCCTAAGACCGCCTCGGAGAAACGTGCGGTATTGCCTCACCCTCTTATCAACCTTGACCTATGCTGCCACCTTCCCTGCATATTTCCGCTTGTCTCCCAATTACCGACATCAAGCGACTGCGGCCCTCCTCTTCTCCTTCCCAGGAACGTTGACGAGGTACCTGCTTTCGATCAATCTAAACCCGAGAATCAAGCTCTTCCCTCTCGGCACTTTCACCGCGAACGCCCTAGGCACCGCGCTTCTCGGTGTATTCCACGTTCTGCAGGGAGTGCCTTCTCTTTCTCCTAATGCATGTTCCTTGCTGCAGGGCCTGGGCGATGGGTATTGCGGGTGCCTCACGACAGTGAGCACGTTTGCTGCAGAAGTGGATGCTCTAGAGGGGTGGAAGGCGTCATTTTATGTCGCTCTGAGCTGGGTCGTCGGGCAACTCCTCCTCCTTGTTATCATGGGGTCCTCGTTCTGGGCAGGCCATGTCAGCGAGCAAATGGCGTGTCGTTTCTAGGAATCCTAACTGTGGATAGCAACTTAGTGTACTGGTGTCTGTATCTTGTCGGAGTTCGAATTCATCTACGGGTTACCCGATTCGAAAAATGACAGGTGGTTCAACGCGCCAGCGAGATTAAGCTGTGCAACTTTTCCATGTCGCGGTCCCAGGAGCAGGTCGAGGAGCAAGTTGAGCTCGAAGAGGAGGTGGTAAGCGGAAATGGTGAGGCAGACGAAATAATGGACGAAGTTGAGGAGGGGTACAGTAAGTTGACTACCATGAAGGCATCGCCACGCACCCGCTCACTGCACTCATGGCTTCGCTAGCATCTTCTACCCCCACCTCCACGCTCACGTGGATTAGCTGGTTTTGTTCTCTCCCCGGCCACGAGTACTTCTGTGAAGTGTCGGAGGACTTTATCGAGGATGATTTCAACCTAACAGGCTTGAACACCATGGTTCCCTTTTGGAAGGAAGCGATGGAGATGGTGTTGGACGTCGAGCCAGGTGTGTTCGCCCTCGGCCCGTGCGGGTCCACGCTCATTTTCGATGCAATGCAGATGAAGACACGTCGAAAATCCCGGATGTTTCAATTGTGGAAGCATCGGCCGAGCTTTTATACGGCCTCGTGCATCAGCGTTACATCCTGACCCGAGCCGGCCTGCAGTCCATGGTGTGCTTCTTCTACGTACCTGATCTGTCCTGATCTCACGCTCTTTTCAGGTCGACAAGTATGAAAGTGCCGCGTTTGGCGTTTGTCCGCGAGTCTACTGTATGGGCTGCAATGTAGTCCCCTGTGGTCGCTCCGATCTTCCTGGCATCGATACGGTCAAACTCTACTGCCCAAACTGTAACGATATATACAGTCCCCCGAGTAGCCGTTTCCAAGGAGTTGATGGTTCGAACTTTTCGCACTGCCGCCGTGTACCCTGGCAACTGACGCATGTTTGAGGGATATAGGGGCATTTTTTGGCACTACGTTTGCACACCTGTTTTTCCAGAGCTACCGCGAACTTGCCCCCGCGCCATTTTGGAAGCCGTCTTCGTCGACGGAATCGTCGTTGTCTCCTGGACGATCTCCGGACTCTGGTAACAGCTCACAGCGGTCGCCTTTTATTAATCCCAACCCACACGGAGGCCAAAAGAGACCGGAAGGGCGTACATATGAGCCGCGAATATATGGGTTCAAAGTGAGCGAGCGGGCAAAGTCCGGACCACGGATGCAGTGGTTACGCTTGAGACCCCAGAGTCCAGAGGAGTTGGATATGGTAGACTGGCGGGGACGCTGGATAGATGACGAAGAATACGGCGATGACGAGGAGGAAGAGGAGGAGGCTGATAAGCAGATGGAAGACTTTGACCCAGTAGGGCCCATTCATTCGGATCCACGCCGACGCCTTGTTCACGACGTTATCTGATTCAGGATGCCATAGAGGATGACGACGAGGAAGAGGAGGAAGAGGAGGAAGAGGAAGGTGGTGTACGGAGACATCATGTTCGAGGTGAGCAGCCTGTCGACTTGCTTCGGCCTCCCACACCGATCCACCTACCATCCTCTGCGCGTACATCACCTACCTCTGGTTCTATGTCGAAGGGTCGAGATGACCTGGCGAGTGGTATAGGCAGGGTGAGGGTAGTCAGAAGATGATAGATGTCGAATCGATACCTTGAATACGGTCTCTTGCTTACTTAGGGGCACCCCCAAGATTGGAAGTCCATGGCGTGGAATAAAACTGTACAGTTTCAAGCCACCGTATCACAGCCACAGTGCTCTTGAGTGAGGCTGGGTCGGAAGAGTTGTATCGTCCAGACCGTCAAGAACATGGCTCGAAGCAGTGAGTCGGAGAATGCAATTCACTCGGGAGGACGTCGCTCATCTGACTGCGGATTAGACCTTCGCTATGGCCCCAACAAGGGGCATCCCACTACAGCCCTTCCCAAGGTCTCCCGCCCGAGTCACCGCAAGGGCATCCAATCGACCAAAAATAAATTCGTGCGGTCTGTCGTTCGCGAGGTGGCAGGATTCTGCCCATATGAACGACGAGTGTTGGAACTGTTGAGAAACTCCAAGGTGCGCAACCTGGATTCTGCACTAGCCGATGCTCATATCGTGCAGGACAAAAAAGCACGCAAGCTGACCAAGAAGCGGGTAAGTTTGCGCACGCCATGTGGTTTGGATCTAACACAGTGGAGTAGCTTGGTACGCTGCTGCGATCGAAGCGCAAGCTGGAGGAACTTGGCGCTGTCATTCAGGAGAGTCGGAGGGCACACTAGTAGTGTATTACGCGTCGGGGCTGAGTCAGATGATATTGTAATCATGCATCGGTGCCGTTTGTGCCGAGAAGCCGATTCTGCAGAGTGATGCGGCATTACGTCGGTCGTCTGATTTTTGATGTCGGTTCTGGTTTGACACTCGTTTGCAGTCGCGTATATACCCACTCCGTCGCCTCTCTCATGGCTTTGGTCGTTCCCCCTCCTAGTCGAAGTCGCGCATCGTCCACGTGTGTCCGTCCCGCCCTCTCCATAAACACGCTCGGAAGACGTCGTTCATCCTCTCTCGTCCTCCCCGTTCGAGACCCCACCCCAAACTCCCTCCTCGCTTCCTCTTCCTCATCCTCCGCGATCACCCCACAGTCTTCCATGCTCTCCTTGATCGTTTCCAAGTGTCTACAATTCCTTCATGTCCCCAAATTCCACTCTTCGGACTACTCAACCCCCTCATCGCCCCACTCGGTCAACGGACTCGACCTCGTCCTCCCGCTTTCTGCTTCGTCACAGTCCACGTTTGGCGACATTCTCAACGAGAAAGATCCCGCTTCCCACCGCTGGCGGCCTTTTCACCCTGCGGTCAGTATTTTATTGCCCTTGTTCGGTCTCGTGCCCCATTTGACGCCCTTTTTTTGTCAGTCGCATGCTTCGATCCTATTAGTCATGCTCCTCTTTCCCCTGTCTACTTCCGTGGTCTTCTTGTCACTTTATTCTCTGCCCATCTCCGTCACGTGGCCGCGAACCCTTGCCGAGCTCGCCGAACTCGGCAGGGAACTTCAAAAGTACTCTCAGCTCGGCCCTGGCCCGTTTGCGCACGTCATTGGTGTGCTTTCCGTGACGACAGCATGGAAACATGCCTGGTCCATACCTGGAAGTGTCGTTTGGGTTGGTTTCAGACCGTTTCTGTTTGTTCGATCAACTCGTGTGACTCCCCTCCCATAGAATGTGCTCGCCGGTGCTCTCTTTCACCCTTTGTTGGCTACACTGCTGTTGACCTTTTTAACAACCGTCGGATCAGTGATCGCCACAGCTCTCAGTGCACCCCTAGCCCCAGTTCTCAGCAGACTCTTTCCACGTGCATTGGACATGACCCGAAACGCTTTGGAAGGGGAGACAGACATAGCCGCCGGGTCGGCGCCCAAGTCACCGGCTTGGGTTCGTTTGTCAATACTGCGCCTCATTGGGGTCGTACCCTGGTCGGGAATTAACATTGCGTGCGGCGTCTGTGGTGTACCTTTGTCCGACTGTTTTTTGGGTGCGTTCATTGGTAGCCTTCCGTGGACAGCTGTCACGTGCCAGGTATGGGCTCCGTTGGCGTCGGTTTGGCATCCCTTGACCTCTTCCTAGATCGGTGATATCCTTCAGACAGTTGCTTCGGCACCCTCTCCAGGTCACCAGACCGTTTCTTCTCTGTTGGCTTCTCCCGAAATTATCGTCAAGCTCGTGTTCTTGTCGTTCTTGTCCCTGGCACCCATCCTAGGCCGAGATCGACTACGTGCTTTCATATCGAAGAAATCGCTCTCGCCCTCGGATGCATCGCACTCTTTTGGAAACGAACGCCTATCACGATGGGTTCGTGACTGGAGGACCAAGATCCGTACACAGTCTCGATCACGCAATCAAGATTTGAAAAGACTTGATGACCTTGTCCAAGAAAAGGCTTTGTCGCCTTAATGATACATCATTTTCCTTGCTCTGGGCTTCTGGCTGGTTCCCGCTGATTTATTTACCGACGACATATTCTGATTTCCCGTAATGTCACCATGATATTCTCACGCACCTGGAGTACTTTGGTGACTCTTCGCTCACGATGAGACGATACCCCTAATACGTGATTACCCACCAACTTGATGCTTTTGCACCCAAATTCATTCATCTTGATCTTACATGATCCAATATTTGTATGCACATAACCTTTTGCCATATTTACTCACCCTTTTCCACCCATACATCAACGTCTCGGGCAATGTATACGTGTGCCTTTGTGTCTGTCAGCGGGCTGTGAGCGATGACTTTTGATTCGCAAGCTGTGGGCGATTCGAAACTTCGTTCTACAGAACATTCCATTTTCGGAACCCACACACTCTTGGTACTGCATAGCATCGCTCGGCTTTGCTTGTCAGCGCGGTCGCCCCAAGACCGGCAGAAGTAGACCCCAGGTCAGGGATTGCTTATCAAAAAAAAAAACATAATGGACTAGCTCTCCTCGGACCCATTCAGGTCGCCATGACCGTGACGTAGTCGGAAAGTGACTCTATACTTCAAAGGTACGCATTTGTCGTGATCATGGACCACCTTGCGGCTGTTCACATATATGGAAAACATGAGGTGAGTCGTGCTGTCGCATTCATGAACATCCTGCTTCCAACGTGGCTGTTGAGCTCAAGGCAGGTTCCCTCAATGACTACTCCCCGTGTACAGCTTGAAGCATGCACCCCTTCCCTATATGAGCCTACTCACGGAATCATTACTCACTTATATACACCCGTCTTCTCTCATTTCTGTCCACCCAGCTGCGCCTCAAGCGAACGGTCGTCCCTCTCCAAAACTCCTAGTTCGACGCTCGGTCCTGCTCTTGCATTTCTGAGGATCATCATCGACGGCCCCACTGGCCATGTCTCATGTGGAGCCCGCGCGCTCGATGAGTCACAGGAAACCTGTCCCGAAATTCATCCCCTCGCCGCCGCCGTCTCCTCCCTCATCTCCAGGAGCACCTTTCAGGCAAATTTCCCTCTCTTCGATTTCCTCATCCTCCCCTATGACGAGTGACAGACCACCGGTAAGGAACGTACATGGTTTACAGAAAATGACTTATTCTATACCGAGTAGCTCCCGGATGATTGGAAAGATGTGATTGGCAGGGTGGTGTCCAAAGAGCGGCGGTCGACACTGCCTACCATTAACACAGTAGTTGATTTTTCGACCCATGAAGGACTTCCAACTGACTTCGATGGCGAAGCAGAGCCATTGCGGCAGTCTCCGGCCAGCACGGTGGGCAGCGGTGCTCAGCGAAGTTACCAAAGTGGCAATGCTCACATAGTCACAGGAGTTTGAGACGTCGAGGAGTTACACGTTTACTCCACCTTCCCCATCTGAAAGTTACGATGGAGATCCGTTATCTCGCCCCCACTCTCCCACACCCTGGACACGGCCGGCCGGTAAACGCAAGCCACAGGTATTGAGCGATCGGTGATGTGCAATAGTCATGGAAATTCAACTTTTGCCAGGAATACCGTCCGCCGACACCTCCACTTCCGCGTCAGAAATCACCGTCAGGAGAACACTTCTCGCAGGATGATTTGCCGGTTTCGATGGTGCGCCATCTATCTTTCTCTATCACATCTTGCTGATAGTATCATATAGTCACGTCACTCCCCGCCACTCCCTGCTCCACCTCCGCCCACTCCACCTCTGCCACCTCCGCCTCTGCCCTCTCCGCCTCTGCCTCTTCCTCCACTACCGACGCCGCCCCGTGCCTCCCGGCCACTTCCCGAAATCCCAGTTCGAGATACCTTGGTCTTGGAAACCCGCGAGGTAAAACAGACGGTATTACTAGTCAAGCCTGAGGCCTCCAGACCTTTCTTTGGCCCACGCAAGCTCCCTACGCCACCATCGTCGCTATCAACGAACGAGTGCTCGTTGCACACGAACCACGTCAGGGCGCCATCGCATTCTGATTATTCTTCCACACTGACGTCGAATTACACCCCGGCACGTACAACTCCACCGTCGACGGGGTACTCTGAGAAATGGCCGGAGAATCCCCCCCGTGCTGGGTACGGGATCAGGATGGAGCCACCCAAGAGAGAAATATCGCTGGAACACCCGCGAACCAAGTTTGAAGCGTCTCCACCGATTATTTCGCAAAACTCGAAGCTTAGAACGCTTCGGCGAGCGCTGGCGCAGGGAGTCCAGCGTATCGGATCGCTGGTCGTGTCCGCATTCCTGTGTCGGTGACACATTGGTAGCACATCATCTTTTGTTGGACGGTGAAGCTAGATGTATCAAAGCAGTACCGTACTTTGGTCACCACAACTTTTACGCATGCTGAGACCTCGGGAGGAATAAACGCAAGGACTATTGGTTATTTACATAAACTATGGTCTAGTACGACTGCGTAGCTAATGAGGTGACCATGTGGAAGTAATAAAGTAGTAAGCAATCACAAACATTGTAGACCAGTTCCAACCTCGTTGAAGCAGCACCTGCTCGAGTCGCATCCCAGCGAGGATGCCCTTTTGATATCCCCTACCCTTCAAAGTCTAGAATCGCGGGGTTCGACCTTTCATTCCATGTCGGAAGTTGTACCTTCCCCTCCCCAACCCTCAGGGCGCGAAATTTACGAAGCGTGTCTCTCTGGCGTACGAGATCGCCCATTCATTCCGCGACTCAGGTCCGACCCTCCACCATGTCCTCCTATCCCCAACGGCCTTCTTGAATTCCGGGAACAAGAGGGAAAGGAAAACCGGGAACGTAGGCTTCATGGCCTTTGGCGACGCCTACCAGATACACGCTTTCAGGGCTCGGAGGCCGCGGCCTCGCTCAGAATTTCACTTGGCGAGTTGCTAACACCAGAAAAGGCTGAGAACATGCGGAGAGTCTATGAAGACGAACTATTACGGCGATGTGGTGGTCATATCTCCAGCCAAAGACCGACCCACATACCCTGGCCGGAGTTTCGGGATTATGCGGAAGCAAAGGAGGCTGGTCAGTGATAGTTGAAAATTGAATTGCTTTGCTGTACCTTCCTTACGGGTTGTCAGAGCTGTGGTGCCTCTTCCACGATGATCTCGATCTGGACGGAAACGGCCATCTGGACTCAGAGGAACTCCGAGTTGCGTTGGAGAACGCCGGTAGGTCGCCTCGATTGCTATACATTGCACCGGTGTTCAATGCCTTCCCAGGGATTACCCTTTCACCCACCGCCTTGGCTGAATTCATTACAGTTTTAACGCAGTCACCCCACTCCCATGTTATAAACTTTCGACAATTTCGAGATTTTCTCCTCCTCCTTCCTCGGAAAGTGTCGACCTCCGAGATCTACCGGTATTACGAGGTGAAGAAACTCATGGGAATCGACGGAAGGGGTCCAGCGAGGGTGACAATGGAAGGTCTGCCCCCTTTCTCACTTTTATCCTGTGCTCCACCCATGCATTTGTTTGACGCGCGGAAGGTGATGTCAGTATAAGTGCAGAAGACACCTCCCTACCAATGGGATCGTTACAAGTCCCTGCAGAGCGGCCAACCGTCAATAATGGAGGGGATCTAGAGGAGGAGCCGGAGGAAAATCCCGATTGGTTACGTAGCTACCCAACAATCAAGTTTCTGCTGGCTGGTGGTATAGCTGGCGCGGGTAAGGGTTTGCGGTACACAGACGACATCTGCTGACGGACTTTCGTACTGGCAGTTTCGAGGACCTGTACGGCTCCATTTGACCGTCTCAAAATCTTCTTGATGACTCGTCCTCCTGAGATGGGAGGGACCTCCGTGGGCTCTAAACCCAGCGTAAGCGGCTTGAAGTCTATAGGTGGTGCTGTAGCTCGTATATATGCTGAGGGCGGCATCTTGGCGTTTTGGACGGGAAACGGACTTTCTGTAATGAAGATATTCCCAGAGTCCGCCATAAAGTTCATGGCGTACGAAACAGCTGTTCGTCCATTTCATGTACCCGTGTCGGTGTGCGGTACTCAGCATTCGGAGACAGAAACAAGCATTTGCCAAGTACTGGGATCATGTTGAGGACTCCCAAGATATAAGTGGCAGTAGCCGCTTTTTGTCAGGTGGCATCGGGGGGATATCTAGTCAACTGAGTAAGTCTCTAGCGGTTGTAATATGCTTTGCTCATGACGATGCAGGTATATACCCTATTGAAACACTGAAGGTCTAGGGTCAATCCACCTTACAATTTGTCTCTCTAATGAGTTCTTTCCAGACCCAAATGATGAGTGCGACCGGCCAGAAGCGAAGTTTGGTAGGCGCAGCCCGTCATGTCTGGCGGCTGGGCCAGATCAGAGCATTTTATCGTGGACTCACTGTCAGTTTTGAATTTTTGCGTTGCATTATTCCCCCCTGAATCGACTGTAGATTGGTCTTGTCGGCGTCTTTCCGTACGTCGCCCGTCGAGATGAATGTTGCTCTGCTTTTGATGCGGTTGACAGATATTCTGCTATCGACATGAGCACGTTTGATGCTCTCAAGCTAACATATCTTCGTTCTACTGGGTTGGACGAACCGGGTATTCTTGCTGTCCTCGCCTTTGGAAGTGTCTCAGGAACCGTTGGAGCCATCAGCGTTTACCCCTTGAACCTCGTCCGCACCCGACTGCAAGCATCTGGGTCTTCGGGACATCCTCAGCGCTACACAGGTGCTTGGGATGTGGTCCAAAAAACATACCAGCGAGATGGTTGGAGGGGCTTTTACCGCGGATTATTTCCGACGCTGGCCAAGGTTTTTCCTCATGGTACCGTGGAAGGAGCAGCATCTCACTAGCTCCTGTTTACAGGTTGTGCCGTCAGTGTCAATCACTTACCTAGTGTACGAGCATAATAAGCGGAGGTGAGGATTGCATCATGTCTACCGTGTGGCGACCTAGATACTCATTGCCATGCAGGCTTGGCGTCTAGATGTCTAACGACACCCTCTCACATCGTAACATACATGGACATATTTCCCTCGGTTGCTTCGTCACTCATCTGTACCACATGCAATACATGCATTTTGAGCCGTAAGCCGAACTGCAGTAGTCTTGTAGGTGGCAACGAATCTGTGCCAAGCATGCTGGGCTACACTCGGAGCCGCGGAAAGAGGGCAAGTGCATTGTCTCGCAGAATGCAGTCTAGCTTGCGTGACTCGCCAGCGTAGTGATCCTCTAGGTGTTTAGTATACCATTTCGATGTTGCAATGCTGACCGCTGATACACGGGGCTCGATCAACACACTTCCAGCTATGGGCGAAAGGACACGGTACCAGGATAGTCACTTCCAAAGAGAATGTGATCGGTTGGTACAAAAGCGTCTATTGCGGCCAGGGTCGTCGGATGCGAGCTGAGGGCTGTTTCATAGTAGAACGTTTTGAAATCTTGCAGAATCTCATCCGGGCCAAGTGGGCACCCCATGTAGTGTGACAGGGCCGCCACGCGAGGGGCCAGAAATGGCGTGCTACCTCCCAAATGTGCGAGGATGATCTTGACGTTGTGAAACCGGCGTTTCTTGCCCGTAATGACCAGATGAGCGGCGGCCTTGTAAGTTTCGTTGGGGACCTATATGGTACAAAGTTAGGTTACAGTGTTCGTGAATGTATGAGATCGATCGACAGGAGGACTTGCCTCACTGATGGGAATCCCAAGGAAGGGATGGGGATAGGGTGTTGATGAGGGTGTCTGTGCACCGTGAAGAAAGATGACTGCGTGCCTCCTGTTTAGTTCATCCCAGATGGGATCGAATAGATCGTCTGCAATGTACTCTATCAGGGCGTGTAAGTACCCAGCTCGAAAGGGATCCAGAAGACCCTACTGGCGGTGTTTCCCGTCCCGTAAGACGAAACGAGTGCAAAACCATCGGCGTTCAGGTGGTCCATGGCAAAGGCGATTTCATCGAGTGCGCCTAGGAAAGAATATCAGGAGGAGTCGCTGTGATTGGTCCAAAGTATCTGGACCTTGTACATCACCCAGGGCCGGCAGGCCCGCGAGGAAACCAAACCTTGAGGGGTACGCTGCACGAAGTTGTGACAAGGAAATATTCATATCCCTGACTTCGGCTCTGTTGGTAGTAGCAACAGGCGGCGGGGACAGCATGGCTGTTTGGATGCCCATCTCGTCCATGGCCGACATGGCTGGTGATGGTCGCCAGGGAAGGTGTTCTGGGGGAGTGATCCAGCCGACCAGAGAATTCCTTCTGACCTTTTTCTGGGCATCAAAAAAGACGTGGTGGTGTACATCGATGATCTTGGGAGAGGCAGGGAGATTGGCCATGGCAGTGAAGCATTCGTGCAGGACGTGCTTATATGTATACAGGGGTGACTTCTTTGGTGGTTCGTTCGATTAAAGTAGAGACGGGAAAACTCAATTCCTTGCAAACTCTTTACAATGATGGTCGTTGTAGCGTACGAAAGAACCACTCAAGCCAAGAGGGGCGCGAAGGGAGAGATTCGCGATGACATAGCCGACGTCTGATGGGCTGACCAGAGTTCCGTCACGGTGAGCATCAAGGAATATCTTTAGATCAGCAGGATCCATGTGAGGAGCACCAGTGGTACGGAGGGCCTCCTGCATCTGTAACATGGGAGTTGTTGGTCTGCGCGTTGAACAAGGGGAGTGAACACGAACGGATGTGTCGACCTTTCCAGGGGCGATGGCGAGCGAAACGAGGCAAGGCTCTTCCTTGGCCAAGGTTCTGCCGGGCTAGGCGTGAGGGGGAGTGGGACCGAGTTAGGAAATGAGCGCACCTCGCGAGACTGTTCACGGCTGCTTTGCCTGCGTTGTAGGGGGCCCAGCCTGGCATGTTACCTATAGCAGCACCTGAGCTGACGAATATTACCCGACCTGTGATTGAGCTGGCGCGCAAGGCTGGAAGAGCGAGCTTGAGTGTGGTGACGAGGGAGAAGAAATTGACATCAAAGTGGTGTTTCCAGGCGTGGAGGGGTACGGTGGGATCGGCGATGCGAGTGAGGGGGTCGAGTGTGCCCGCATTGAGGACGAGGCCGTCGAGTGCGGGACCAAAGGTGTCTGTTGCGAGGCGAAATGCTCGGGCCTGTGCGGACTCATCCGTGCTGGAGGTGTTGTTGTACAAAGGGAATGGGGATGAAAAGAGAGACTTACAGGTCGCATGGGATGGCGAGGAGAGAGGCGGGGTGAGCGTCGACGAGTTGTGCGAGGTCGGGGGTGGTGGAGCGGGCGATGGCGACGACGCGGGCGGCGCGGTCTTGGAGGAGAGACTTGACGACGGCGAGACCGATGCCTCTAATTCGCCATCAGCGGGGTCAATCGACGCGGATGGAATTCACTTGGATGCGCCGGTGACGAGCACGACGGGCCGGCGGGTCATTTTCTGGGTCGGAGTGTCTTTTCCGCTTCCGTCCTCTTCCTCTCCCTCTTCCCACTCCGTCTCTTCCCAAATGCCCGCCCTCCGCGCCGCCTTCTCCCGCCTCCCCCGCTCCTCGTTTCGTCTCGCCCGCTCCTATGCATCCATCTCCGAAAACTCGGTCTGCAGTCCCCAAAAAACGTGTTTGCTTCCCAAAACTCATCCTCCCCCAGATGTCCGTCCGAGACGCCCTCAACGTCGCCATGGAGGAAGAAATGCTGCGCGACGACTCCGTCTTCATCTTGGGCGAGGAAGTCGCTCGGTACAACGGCGCATACAAGGTCCTCTCCCTTTTCATCCACACGTGTCTGCTTCTCACCCCATCAAAGGTCACCAAGGGTCTTTTGGACAAGTTCGGCGAGAAGCGTGTCGTCGACACACCCATCACCGAGATGGGCTTTGCGGGCCTTGCAGTCGGTGCCGCGCTCGCCGGCCTTCGACCAATGTGTGTCCTCTTCCTCTCCTTCCTCCTCGTCTGACACTTCTCTTTCAGTTGCGAGTTCATGACCTTCAACTTTGCAATGCAAGCCATCGACCAGATCGTCAACTCGGCCGGTAAAACGTACTACATGTCTGGCGGAAACGTCCCCTGTCCCGTCGTTTTCCGTGGTCCCAACGGTGCAGCTGCCGGTGTCGCCGCTCAACACTCACAGGACTACGCTGCATGGTATGGCTCAATTCCCGGTCTCAAGGTCGTCAGCCCATGGAGTGCCGAAGACTGCAAGGGCCTTCTCAAGGTCCGTTCTCATCCCTCCGTCACTCTTACATATCCTCATCTCATCCCAGTCGGCCATCCGCGACCCCAACCCCGTCGTCTTCCTTGAGAACGAAATGATGTACGGTATCACTTTCCCCATGTCGGCCGACGCCATGTCCGACAACTTCCTCCTTCCCATTGGCAAGGCAAAAGTTGAGCGACAAGGGTCGGATCTCACCATCGTCGCACACAGCAAGATGGTCTCCCATAGCTTGGAGGCTGCCGAAATTCTTGACAAGGAGGGTATCAAAGCAGAGGTCATCAACCTTCGTAGTATCCGTCCTCTTGACATCGACACCATCAAGACCTCGGTCAAAAAGACTAACAGGCAAGTCTCTCGCTTTACTTTTGCTTGGTCGTTCTTACCCGCCTCTAGATTACTTATCGTCGAGGGGGGTTTCCCCGCCTTTGGTGTCGGAAGTGAAATATGCGCTCAGATAGTCGAGAGTGATGCATTTGACTATCTGGATGCACCCGTCGAGCGGATTACTGGCGCCGATGTGCCGACACCCGTAAGTCCTATATCCTTGCATGCTACACCTCGGCTGATTTTACCCTTTCCCCAGTACGCCAAAAACCTCGAGGACCTCTCCTTCCCTGACACACCACTGATCGTCAAGGTAGCCAAACGTGCACTCTACAGGACCAACTAGTTCTGGACCTCATAGTTTGATCTCGTTCGTGCTCTGTTACCCAATAGTACCGACTACTACGCATACGTTACCGTTATTTCTAGAGGTATCCTTGCAACCCAACATCACAATAGCAGTTGAGACAGCGGAAGTCAGGATGTCGTTCTCCACATAATTCTGGTTCTTAGAATTCGCCTAATCGTATGCGAACAGCGTTTGCGTGAGCCTGCAACCCCTCGCAATCCGCCAACGTCACGACGACCGGCCCCAGTTTCCGCAACCCCTCCGCAGTAATCTCTTGTGAAGTAATATGCTTCTGGAAAGACATCGTGTTAACGCCGCTGAACTGACGAGCATATCCATTCGTAGGGAGCGTGTGGTTTGTTCCGGAGGCGTAATCTCCACAACTACCAAGTCTACATTAGTTTTGCCAACCCGCATACGAGCCAAAGAAAATTGACCTTTCGGGAGAATAAGGTCCAATGAAAACACTCCCCGCATTCTTCACATGTTCCATCCAGGAAGGTGCATTTTGCAAGTGCAGGATGAGATGTTCCGGCGCGTACGCATTTGAAAACTGTAGTGCTTCCTCTGGTCCAGACGTCTTCACGATTAGGCTCCGTGACACGCTCTCTCGCACGATGTCTACTCGCGGCAAAGCGCGCGCTTGGTTGTCGATTTCCTTTTCTATCTCTTTCAGCTTGTCGTCCGAGAGGCAAGAGGACACAAGGACAACTTGCGAGTCGATACCATGTTCAGCTTGCGAAAGGAGGTCGGCAGCAACGAACGCCGGGTTGCAGGTTTCGTCCGCAATCACCTAGCATGAAAAACCGCGTTCGTTATTCGTAACAAGAACAACGAACGCGGTGCATGCACAAAGACGCGCACCGTGCTCGGTCAAACTGGGTCGGAGAACACTCACCAGCACCTCCGATGGCCCAGCTGGCATATCGATAGACACCAAGGCCTCCGTGTCGTTCTGAACGAGCATCTTTGCTGCTGTCACCCACTGATTTCCAGGTCCAAAGATCTTGTCGACCTTGGGGCACGTTTCAGTCCCGTAAGCCAATGCAGCGACTGCCTGGGCACCACCAGCCATGAGGATCGCATGCGCGCCAACCAAGTGGGCGACATACAAGACCTCGGAAGACACGCTTCCGTCAGCGCGTGGTGGCGTCGCGAGTACAATCCGTTCACAGCCTGCGACTTGTGCTGGCACCCCAAGCATCAGCGCAGTAGAAGGCAGTACGGCGGTCCCTCCGGGGACATAGAGCCCTACTCGTGCTATCGGTCGCGCAAACCGTGAACAGGTCACGCCAGGCATCGTCTCCACAGTCAAGTGACTATCTTGGACCTGTGCCGCGTGAAACTTGCGCACATTGACATAGGCAATGTCAATGGCGTCTTTGACAGCCGAGTCTAGCTCCGCTGCGGTAGACGTGGATGGATAGAAGGGTGGAAGGAGGATTGGAGAAGTAAGTTGAGCCTTATCAAACTTGGCTGTCAGCTCAAGGAGAGCGGTGTCACCCCTCTTGCGAATATCTTCGACAATTGGCTTGACCTTGGCGATCATTTCATCAGACCTCATCACAGGGCGCTTCAACAGCTGAATCCGTTCTTCGGGACTAGCGATCAGTAGATCTACGGTGCGCATGGCAATCGGCGCGTTGAAATCCACGACAGCTTGTGGCTTGCATGGATTCTTTGGCGTGTTCTGATGATTCTTGTCGTTTGACGTAAATTGGGGCTTTGCATTCCCTGGTCGCCGCGTCACCTTGGCGGCCTTCTTGTTCAATACGTTTTCCACGTCGCGAAGGGTTACTCCGGCAGCGACGCATCGCGTCATGGCGAAATAAAATAGATCAGCAGCTTCAAAGGCTACCTCTTCTTTAGTCTCCGCACGGCAAAGTTCATCCGCCTCTTCTTTGATCTTGGCTCGGAGGAGCTCCTGGTCGTCGAACAGCCTACGTGTGTACGAACCCTCGGGGGCGGAAGAAAGGCGCGCTTTGAGGGTAATTTCAAGCGCAGCAAGTCCGTCGATGCTGCCGAAACACGAAGGTTGTGAAAGATGGCAAAATCCTTTTCCGTGTTGGATGACCAAAAATTCGAGCGCATCCGAATCGCAGTCTATGCGGATGCGGACGACCTCCTGCGTTGCACCCGAAGTATTGCCCTTCTCCCAAAGACCATGCTTGCGTGATTGGTATATTCCCTTGCCAGTCAAGATGGATTGAGCGACGGACTGGTGAGAAGAGTATACGAGGCCGAGAGATCTGCCACCCTGAGTGTATGACGAAATGATGGTTGGGAAGAGTCCATCAGACCTATCGGATACGACTGGCGCAAGGAAGCCATCCGCGATGGTGATAGATGTTCCAAGTTCAGAAAAGGGGATGACAAGCGATGCACCGACCGAAGCAAGTTTTCTTAGGATCAAAGGGCTGGGCTTGTCTTTTGACAAAACGTGAATGGACAGGCCTGAGAAGAAGGTGGAGATGGGGCGGATAAGCTCAACATCTGTCGAGATGGTTTTGAGGAGCACCCCAGAGATGGCGTTACGGAGGGAGTCGGGTAGGGCACTAGCGTTCGCGACGTCAAGAAGAAGGATCAGGCGGGTCGCAGGAACGCTGCCGAGGAGTCTTTTTGCGAGTGAAAGAGGTACGATGACCTTGTCGACGCCGCTATCGAGATGATGAATGATCTGGTCTGGGTCTGCAGCAGTATCGTCGATCAATAGGTGGCGTGCAGGAAGAAATGAGAGGTTGTGAGCAGGTCGTGAGATCACCGAAGTAACACGACAAAGGGGGAGCAGTTGATCTCGCTGGACGTCGTCGGTGTCGACGAGGACAAGGAATGGGGGAGACATTTGATAGATAACCAAAGTCTTTGGTCAACCCTTACTAATTGACTCTACGAGTCGTCATGGAGTACCATCCAAAATATCCTCAACCGTTCTCTCTCTCGCATGCGATCGCCTTGGATCCTGCGGTAGCACTCGATGGTCTGATTCCCGAAAGCGTTGCCATCCGCTTGTTATTCATATGTTAAACAGAGATCGCTCGCTTGAGGAACTCCTTGCTGCACTTGAGGCGGTCTCAAAACGACTTGCAAGAATACCTGCGAGGACTCGCGTCAGGAGAAGAAGACCTCGAAGTTAGCCAAGCCGTGAAGGAAAACGAGATCACATTGCACGTGTCCATCAGCCCCTCCTTTTCTTCCATGCCGCTGAGTGCGTTCAGAGCATCACAGGACGAGCGCATTCTCATGCTCAAGCTAGCATTGACCCACCATGGCCATTCCGAGTCCGTCGCTTCGGAGCAGACTTCATCTTCCTCCCGGGCAGAGCATCGACGGGGTGCCACTGGGTCCAACTCAAATGGCTTGCCCCCCATGCAACCAATGCCGGATCCAGTCGAAGAGCAAATGCATGGTGTGTACTTGTAGACTCCTGCGACGGAGCCTTGCAGTCATATGGGGGTTATATTTTAATTACACGGTATCATACAGTCGTGACATCAATGTGCGAGACATAATTCTGCTTAGGGATACGAGAGTCGTTGTTGAAACTGGGCATAACTTCCAGAGACGAGACGAGGAACAAATCAAGAAAAGTACATGAGCGACGCCATGTTTGCATGCAATGGCTTGTAAGCCTGTCGGAATGCCTCAAGTGCAGTGTTCGCCTGAGAGGTGTCCGCCTGTGTGGCCGAGTCGGAGAAATCCACAGTTCCCTGAGGATCGTAGTGATTCTTCGCCCGACTACACACAATGTCCGCATCTAAACAATACGAGTCAACATTTGGAGGGGAAGAGGCGAGCGACGTACAATATACTGGCGCGGGGATTGATACGGAGCGTGTGGAGCGGGCGTATACGTGACAAAGAGCGAATGAGAGGGACTGAAGACTATCTGCACTGTACAGCAATCATCAAATGCCATGCTGAAGATCGTCGAAACTATAGCTTACTTGAACTTGTTGTCATCGAACAAAACATTATAGTGCGCGGGGCGACTGGTGCCGAGAAGACCTCCATGGCTTTGCAGATACCAGTCGAATTCAGTAGGATGCGCAACCACCTGGTCGACTACCGTTCCTGCAGGACAGTTGCCGCTCCTATCGGCATCCCCGGGTTGCTTAGGGAAGAAACGAACATGATGCCGTTTCGCAACAATGATGACAGTAATTTTTGGGCTGATCTTGAGCTCCTTACAAGCAACTGCGGGAATAGATCAAGACAAATCCAAGGCGCGAAGGTCAGTGCGTACCCTTCAACGCATCAAGTTCTGGAGGAAAAGGGTGTCAAAAGTGCGGGTGTCATACAGTCCAGAAAGGCAAACCTTTCTCCAAGACCTCCTTGAATTGACCCTCCGAAACACCATCTAATGGTCATCAAGGTCAGGTAGATACTAGTGTGTTCTCCCGGAATGCGGACCTCTGAAGAATATAAGACGGCTAGGGGCAGCATCGCCAGCCTTCTTCTCGACTGTCTGCCTGTATTTCACATACATGTTTAAGACATGCTAAAAATGTATCACGTCAGTTCTCAGCAGCAGCATGTACAGAATCACACAACCTTTGCCATGTCCTTCAAGTCCTGAATTATCTCTTCGCGAGAAGTCTGTACGCGACTGGTTGCGACATACTTCGCCGAGTTAGAATCCACGTTTCCGACGAGGGCCGTGAACGACGGACGACCATCAGAGCCCGGTGCAGGATGGATGACATCGGCACCTAATTCATGAATCGCATAAGCTCTCTTCTGACAAAGGACTAGGCAAAAATGACATTACCCATCACGATGGTTGGGTTGCGAGGGTCCGTCAGCACCGTGACGGACTGCGGATCGGGGATCGTGTTGATTCCTCCCAGCTTCACATTCATCCTTGATGAAATGAGATCAGTGAGCCACCAAATCCAAATACTGTCCTCACTTCAAACAAACATTAGCGTAGTACTGTGCTTTCGCACGAAAACATTTTGAACTTTTCAAACACTGCGTCGCCACTCCAACCTTTCGATAATTCAATCTGTAACCAAATAGGGAAAGCAGATAGAATACACACTGTTACATCACCAAAGCTCCAACAGGTTCAGTTTCCAGCAAAGAAAGGATGTAGCGCCAACGTACTGTTTCACTGCAGTGTAGATATCATTACCATTGTCAGGAAGTACCACAACAATGAGTGTCGGACGTTGCTTTGTCTTTTGGTAACATTCGTTTCCAGCCGCGCGCAATTGCTACAAACGCTCGTAAGCCATTGCCGCAAGCAAAGGGATTAATGAATATCACCTCAGCAATGCGACCTTGCCCGTTTTGCCAGGTAACAAGTGGGCTAGTATCATGGACTGTCATTCCTGGAAGCAGGGTCACTGTGATGATAAGTCAAGTAAACTACAAAGACTGACCAACATCCTTGCAGCTACGCAAAAGACCATCAATCATGTCACGTGCCGTTTGCTGATTGAATCGCTGTTGGCGTTCGTAGACTACAACTATCCAGCGATCAATGCTAGCTGGGCGGAAGAAGCGTTTGTCAATCCTGTTCAAAAGTCAACTATTGGGTACTGGGAGGTAGATCCGACGCACATGTTCCACGAGCCATTAGCAGGTGTCTATGATAGTCAGAAACATGTAGAAGATCAGTAAAGGAATCAAAGGCTTACGACGACTGGCTGCTGGCTATCCTGACCATATCGGAGCTTAGGAGCCGCTAAGACACGTGCAGGGACGTTAAGCGGACCAGCTGCTTCGTCGACGGTCATCCCGAACTGGCGAACATATTCGGATTGGCCATATGCAAGAACCTGGAAGGTATTAAATAATATAAAGTGTGAAGGAGAGAAATCGAGGTTACCGAAAGCCCGTTAGTGATACTTTGGAGGCGATCTTGGGGTTTCTTGGTCGCAAAGTCGAGAACATCTTTGGTTTTCTCAGGAGGGACCTGCTTGCGCATGATCTGCCCAGCAGGGACCGTGCACAGCTCAAGAGGCAACAGTGCGCCAGATCCAACCTACAACTCGTTAATAGAGGAAAACACATGGAGAACCACATACCTCGACGCAGATGTTATCAGGGTATCGCAGTGGCCGGTTCAGCAACTGCTGGAAGTAACGGGCTACTGTCATATTTGTGCCGTCCCGCATAGTGAAGCTTAGATCTGACGCCCCAGCACTGCTGAGCTTCTTGACCACTCGGGGAGTTTTGCGGACACGCTCTCCGGTGTAAGTTGTCATGATTCGAATTCCGGTGATGAAGCGTTGAAGTCGAACGCGTTCTCGATCGGGCATGTTGCGGCGGGGACTCAGAATGTTGTGCTGCCCAGGTTTTCCAAGGAAATCCAAACAGAGATCCAACAACGGCCCTGGCTTGTACATAGTTCCAGTCGAGATATCGACGTTGACCAAAAGCCGTCCAATCGCGGGCCTTACAGACTGGAAATACCCTCGCCAGAGGACCAATCCACCGCCGATATCCTTGGTTTCGCGATCAGTGAAGAAAGACCGAACATTGAACGGATATTTCATGGTGGGTTCCATGCGAACGACTACGTTCAGCGCCTAAGGAAACAAAACCATCAATCATGAATGTACTTTTTTGTGACTACACCTACCGTCAAGGCCGTCAAAACATTGTTGTCGTGAGACTGCTGGCCCTGGACAAAGCGGTGCAAGACCCTAATAAACGGTAGAAAAGAATGTCAGCACGGCATTCGCACAGAAAACTTGAAAGTGTTACTCTGGATTGATCGTGTTGACCTTTGTGAGCTTGATCTTATATACACGTGGTCCACGACCGCCCGTGTTCTCTCCCGGACTCCCACGAGTGGTTTGATCTGATAAACAGACGCTGAACTTCAAGTCGCGAAGGAATTCATCGAGACATTCTACAGTTAAGCGGCGCATATCACACACCTCTTGGCTTCCGTTACTGAGGGGCAGCTCTCTTGGGGAAAACATATTTTTCCGGCCATCGTACACGGCGGGAGGAGTGAAGACATTGGGCGCATCAATCTTTTGAAGATGATCGATGAGTTCCATATTTAGTCGAGCGGGCAATGCCTTCTCGGAAGGCGATATGACTAGAGTGCACATCGTCGATGATCAGTGTAAGCGAAGATGGACTTGTGGATGCCCAACTTACCGACTGATATCCCCGCCGCCCATGAATGATGAGTTGTGATTGATCAGGACGATCGACTACGGGACGTACCATCATAGTGGTGTATGTTACTTTCAG